>ML266529.1:0-34433 GCA_005239495.1 Nicotiana undulata
TCGAAGTCAAATATAATAACCCACCCAAAAAGGTTGGGGATCCCACAGGGAATAGGTGTGAAAATATCACTATGTTAGTGTGGTTCTTAACTCTAATCGAAGTTCTATTCCGTTAGTGAACAAAAAGAGTGGTGATTAATAGTTTGCTATTTTAGAGGAAAAAGTAGTCACAAAGGAGGCTAATTTAGATTATAATTAGTATGGGTAGAATAACCAAGGTTGTGTCCCCTTTTATGGAGTGTAATGCAAGTAGGTATTAATATGATATATTTCTAATGGGAAGTTCTTTATATGCAAATGATTCTAAAGATAACTATCCTAGTAGTCACACATAGTAGCGCTTGACTGCATCTGAATTGATTGGTTTTAGCCAGATTTTTCCATCCATTTCTGAGAGTATAAGAGCTCCGCTTGTCAATACTCGGTGAACCATATACGGACCTTGCCAGTTGGGATAGAATTTCCCTTTGGCCTCAACTTGATGCGAAAAGATCTTCTTTAACACCAGCTGCCCCGGTGTGAACTGTCTTGGCTTGACTAAATTGTTAAAGGCTCTGGACATCCTGTTCTGGTAAAGTTGCCCACGACATACTGCATTCATTCTTTTCCCGTCTATGAGGGCTAGATGCTCATAACGGCTCCTTATCCATTATGTGTCGCTGAGTTCAGCTTCTTGTATGATTCTTAAGGAAGGAATCTCCACTTCGGCAGGAATAATAGCTTTCGTACCATAAACCAACAAGTAAGGGGTTTCCCCAGTTGATGTACGGACTGTGGTACGGTATCCCAATAAGGCAAATGATAGCTTCTCGTGCCAATGTTTGTGTTTTTCTATCATCTTCCTCAATATCTTCTTGATGTTCTTGTTGGCAGCTTTTACAGCTCCGTTTATTTGAGATCTATATGCTTTAGAATTCATGTGCTTTATTTTGAAAGTCTCGCACATGGCTTTCATCAGATCACTATTTAGATTGGAGTCATTATCGGTGATTATTGACTCTAGAACTCCGAATCGACAAATAATACGATCGCGGACGAAGTCTTCCACGATTTTCTTAGTTACTGCTTTGTAAGATGCTGTTTCGACCCATTTGGTGAAATAATCAATAGCTACCAAGATGAACATGTGTCCATTTGAGGCTGTAGGCTCGATTGGTCCAATGATGTCCATTCCCCATGCGGCGAATGGCCAAGGTGAGCTTGTTGCATTGAGCTCATTTGGGGGTACTTTTATCATATCTGCATGTACCTAACATTGATAGCATTTCCGAACATACCGGATGCAGTCCGTCTCCATGGTCATCAAGAAATAATCGGCTCTAAGTATCTTCTTGGCCAAGACAAAACCATTCATATGTGTGTCGCAGGTTCCAGCATGTATCTCTTCAAGTAGTTTGGAGGCTTACTTTGAATCGACATATATCAGTAATCCCAAATCGGGAGTTCTCCTATACAAGGTTCCTCCGCTGTGAAATAAATTGTTGGACAATCTACGAAGCGTGCGTTTCCTTGATGTCGTGGAACCATGGCTTTCCGTCTGCTTCTTCTTCAACATGGGCACAAATGCCGGCTGGCTATGGATCTTTACTGGAATAGGATCAATAAAGTTCTTATCTGGATGATGTAGCATGGATGATAGAGTGGCCAGTGCATCAGCAAACTCGTTCTGAATTCTGGGGATGTGATGAAATTCTGTCTTTGTGAACCTCTTTCTCAATTCCTGCACATGGTGCATATATGGAAGTATCTTGGAATTCTTGGTAGCCCATTCTCCTTGTACTTGGTGTATTAGCAGATCTGAGTCACCAATTACCAACAGCTCCTAAATATTCATGTCAATGGCCATGTTGAGCCCTAAGATGCAGGCTTCGTATTCTGCCATATTGTTGGTGCAGGGAAATCTAAGTTTGGCAGATACTGGGTAATGTTGACCAGTTTCCAATACCAAGACTGCTTCAATACTGACTCCTTTGAAATTGGCTGCTCCGTCGAAGAACATTCTCCAACCGTCATAGGATTCTGCAATGTCTTGTCCTATGAACAATACTTCTTCATCGGGAAAATACGTTTTCAAGGGCTCGTATTCTCCTCTTACAGGATTCTCGGCAAGATGGTCTACCAATGCATGTCCCTTGACCGCTTTCTGAGTCACATAGACGATGTCGAACTTACTCAACAGGATTTTCCACTTAGCCAGCTTGATAGTGGGCATGGGTTTCTTAAAGATATACTTCAAAGGATCCATTCTTGATATGAGATATGTTATGTAGGCACAGAAGTAGTGCCTCAGCTTCTGGGCTACCCAGGTTAAATCACAGCAGGTACATTCCAGCAGGGAATACCGTGCCTCGTATGGAGTGAACTTCTTACTCAGATAATATATAGCCTGTTCCTTTCTCCCTATCTCATCGTGTTGCCCCAGAATGCAGGCGAAAGCTCCATCTAGTACTACGAGGTAGAGTAGCAAGGGTCTACCTGGATCTAGAGGTACCAAGACTGGTGGTGTCAACAAGTACTCCTTGATTATGTCGAAGGCCTTTTGACAATCCTCGATCCATTTGGTTGCGGCATCTTTCTCTAACATCTTGAAGATTGGTTCACATATGACTGTAGACTGAGCTATGAATTGGCTGATGTAGTTAAGGCATCCCAGGAAACTCATCACATCTTTCTTGTTCTTTGGTTGTGGCTGCTTCTAGATGTCTTTGACTTTTGATGTATCCAGTTCTATTCCTCGGCGACTGACGATGAATCCAAGCAACTTTCCAGCGGGAACCCTGAATGCACACTTGGCGGGGTTCAACTTCAGGTTGTATTTCCTCAATCTGTTGAAGAACTTCCTCAGATCTGCTATATGGTCGGTGGCTTTCCTGGACTTGATGATGACGTCGTCCACATACACCTCTATCTCCTTATGTATCATGTCATGGAATATAGTTGTCATAGCTCTCATGTAGGTTGCCCCAGCATTATTCATGCCGAATGGCATCATCTTGTAACAATATACTCCTCACGGCATAATGAAAGACATTTTCTCGGCGTCTTCCTCGTCCATCCAAATCTGATGGTAACCGGTGAAGCAATCCACAAACGACTGAAGTTCATGCTTGGCACAATTGTCAATCAGGATGTGTATGTTTGGAAGAGGGAAATCCTCCTTCGGACTGGCCCGTTTTAGATCCCGGTAGTCAACAAAAACCCTAACCTTTCCATCCTTCTTGGGCACTGGCACGATGTTGGATAACCATGTTGGGTATTCAACCACCCTGAAAACCTTGGCGTTGATCTGTTTGGTAACTTCCTCCTTGATTTTCAAACTCATATCAGGCTTGAACTTCTGGAGTTTCTGCTTTACTGGCGGACACATTGGACCGATTGGCAACTTGTGAGCCACAATGGATGTACTTAGACCAGTCATGTCATCGTACGACCATGTGAATATGTCCTCATACTCTTTCAAGAATTGTGTGTATTCTTCCTTCTCTGATAGTGACAAGTGGATGTTGATGCGAGTTTCTTTGACAGTCTCTGAATCTCCCAGGTTGACTACCTCAGTTTCGTCCAGATTAGACTTATGTATGTTCTCAAAATCTTCTACTTCTCTGAAAATTTCATCAGGTATGACATCCTCTTCTTTTGAATCACTATCCTTTTGCTGCATTGCCTCATTGCATGTCACATTCATTGGTTCATCAAGACAGGAAATAGTAATGGTGTATAGATAAAAGTAATGAGAGAAAAATGATAATAATAAATACTGATTCATTAAAGCGTAAAAAAATAGTTTAAACGAATTTTTTTGGAACATTGGGGATTTTATTGAAAAATATAAATACGAAAAGGAAATCATTAACAAAATGAAATAAATAATGCTTGTTAAGCCTTGCTACCCCGGGACTCGTCGGGCCCTGGATGGTCTGACAGTCCAGTTCTTGAGGAATGATCCCTTGCTCACAGCTTGGATGGTAGGGCCTTCCTCCTCTTCCTCCTCAACAATGACACAACAGTTCATGTCCTCGTCTTCCAGGAATAGATTCTTCAAGGCTGCCAGTGCTTCTTCCTCCTCTGACCCCCATATGATGTCGTCTTGCCGGAAAGTCTGATCCAGATGTTGTATGGGTTGTTCCAATGGATAGTAGGGATCGCGCCATGGTGGCGACCAGTTTTTGTACTCTTGTCAAGTGTACTTGTATCCTAGGCCAAAAGTGGTACCGTGGCGCTTTAATTGTATCGTCTTGGAGATCCCCTGGAGACTCCTCATGAATAACTTCATACGAATCTTCTCATCTCTTCCCACTCCAACCAAATTGTCACAATAGGTCCTTAAATGGACCCTGGCATTTCCAGTACCATTGAACATCTCGAACTTGGGAGGTTTGTAACCCTCCGGTAGTTCAACATCAGGCAGTATGCAGAGATCTTCATAGTTCAACCCTTCAATTCCCTTACCTCAGTCGACTCCTTGAACTCCACTAGTCAGTTGCTTGAGTTCTTCGGCTAAGTTCTTAATAAACATATCCTTCTCATGGGTTGGGTGGAGTGTAAGAAATGGGCTGGGTGGAGTGAGGTAGAGTCTCCACATAGATGGGATTGTTTTTATGGCCAGGTACCTGAGCATGGAGGTGGTCGTTGGTGGAATTTTGTGGTTCAGGGATGATTGGTAGGGTATTTCTCGGAGTGTGGCAAGTGTTGTGTTGGTATTATGGTGGAACGGTCTGATTTTTTGGTGGAGTTGTATGGTGGTGAGCTGCGGGAGGGTTCTGTTTGTTTGGTGTGTTCTGGGGAGGTATGGGATTTTGGATGTTTTGATGGTTGACATCTAGGACACTGAGTGAGAAGGATAAATTCGCCAAATTCCGAACATGCTCAAGCTCTCCTTGGAGCTTCAACAACCTTTGCTCGAGTTGTGTCATAGCCTTATTCTGAACCTGAGTACCTTGACTTTCAGTAGCTTCTGTTCATTCCACGGTACCTTAGTTGTGATTCATGTTGTACATTCTACGTCGAAAAGGCTTGTTGATTTGAACGGTTATTGTTTTCCCTTGATTTGTTTTACTTGTATTTTTACTGTATTTGATCTCTTGTGGTGCTTATCAAATGTTCACTCTTTGTTACACTTTATTGCCTTAATTTCCATTGTTGGAATTATATCACCATATTGTTTTTTTATTTCTTTGCTTTCTATTATTAGATTATATAATATTTTGTTCAGGTTTCTATGCATAATGAGTGTCATGACCTGAACTCGTATTCGTACCCCCCTTTTTCCTCGTGGAGATCGGGGTTTCGACACATGACAATGTTGTGTTTTCTTTTCTGATATTGCTCAAGTCTTCCATTTTTCCTTTGCCTTTGCTTTTTCCCTTAGGTGGACTAGGAGGAGGAGAAGGCGAAGGGCCCCTGGATCTTGTGTAGTATGATGATGATGCCAGAATGCTTGAACCAACCTTTGGGGAGGGGTATAATCAAAAGAAAGAAAACACAAACAAAAACAAAAACAAAAGGTAGCCAAGTCAATGAGGGTTATAAAAAATATTGCAGTATTTAAACACATATTGCAGGAATATAAAAGCGTGTCCTAATTTGGGAGCCTCGTTGTGCCCGAGGTAGGCCTAGCGACAAGTTTATTTGGAGAACTTAGTTGCAAAAATGCCTTATTTCATTAATGTAAATAGACGAATCCAAAACGACACTAAAATAATAAGCAGGAAATAAAGTCACTAGTGACCATTTGCCTTATTACATTGATAAAACGAAAAAAAGAAATCCTATACTACTTGGTCCCAAAAGGACCTTCCCCAGATTCGGCATCCTTGATCCCATTGAACAGGTTCCCTAGGTCACGCAGTCCCAACAATATGTATGCCCTAGCCAGGTGTCCTCCTTCATTCTCCACAGCTTTCTGACAGTCTTCGACCCTTTTGATGATCCTACCTTCCAGTTCGAATATGCCTCTCTCCAAGTATTCCAGCTTCTTGTTGGAATGGATGGCCATGTCTTTCCATTCCTCAATCAATCTCTTGTTGGTTTCATGTATCTCATGGTGCTCATTTTCAGACTCGTGAATCCTTTTTCGCAGCCGATTGAACTTGACCTGAGCCTCGGCGCTCTCATCTATGATTCTGCGACCTCGCCTGATACCTGGCCTGCTTAATCCATCCAAGTCGTCTTCAAACCACCCTGAGTAGAAAGGTGCACAGCCTGTGTGGTACCTGTCTGGTTCAGCTGTGTTCTTTTCCATAATGATCTTATAGTGCCACATCTATTGGGCTTTGCACTTGTAGGGAATATCATCATCCTGAAAGTCAGCTCGGAAATGGATCATCTTGTCGACCTTGGTACAACTTGCTTTCTGCCTGCTTGTCTCATGACTTGGAGAGGAACGTAAGGATATATTCCTCTCATCCCGATTAGCACCAAGTGTGGTGCGTCCCTAGACCTGACGATGAATTCGTCCGTTGGAAACCACTCAAACATCCACTGTACCTGCTGCTCAGTTAGACTATCGAAGAACTCCACCCACTCCTTGGAAGTCTCTGGCTGAGCAAATCTGTTAGGAATATATGTCATCCGGTTGGGGTGATTGAAAGCAATGTGGTAGTTCCACGCCATTCATCAAAGTCTTGGTTACCATAGCCAACCTAGTGTGAATCCTTTCCTTCTTTGTTGGAAACACGATCAACCCCAAGAAGCAAACAATGAAGACAAATACCCTACAGTGAGTGTGTCCCAAAGATGTAATGGAAAATTCGTCATGGTGAGTACGGTACGATTTGCTGTGATCGTACCTTTCATACAAGTACTCGAAGGGTATGTATGACTGATTCAAACATTCTAACTCAGCATTCTTCTTTAGACCCATCATTTTCAGAAAACCCTTCCATGTGCGGTTCTCGGGCACCAATAACCCAGGAGTTTCCCAAACTAACCCCGCTAGTCCACCTATCTCTTCTAGTAGTGGTGTCATCTCAATGTCCCCAAAACGGAAGACGGCTCTTTCGCTATCCCAAAATAAGGTGGCAGTCTCGATCAACATGTTGTTGGGTTGTATCTCTAGGAGAGACAATAAGTTACCCAGGTATTTCTTGACAAGTTTCTTATCACTTGAGTGAAGATCCTCCCACCAGTTCAGGAGCATTGGAGGGATATTGCTGACCATGCCGTATCTTGGGACTTCGTGCCTCATATTACTGCAAGACAAACATATTTAGGCCCTTACCCCCGCCAGACTCGACTATTTATACATTTTTTATTAGCATATAAGCATTTAGTTCCCCAAATAATTGCATAGAACGTGATGATGTCCGTTGGGATTATAAAAACCCGGTGGACTTTGGACAAGGTTGTCTTAAAGGGTTATTGTGCGGACAACACACCAACCTAACTAGGTTTGACCATGATGCATGTACAATATAGCAAAGTAAGGTTTCTATGGGGTCTTAGACTGGTACACTTGAGCGGACAACTCAAAGGGGAAGGCACGGAACTGTCGACTGCACCGCTGATCGGCTAGTTTTACCGCAAATAAGTCTTTACGAATTTAGGGGTGATATAAAATAGGAGGAGTGCAACCACTCATCAAGCGTTTCTATAGGATTTGTATTGGCACGAGTGGAGTATGATGTTGAGCATGGTTATGCAACAATAAGCAATAAATCATGTAGTCATGTATTTTCACGTTATGAAAGCGATAACTACAATAGTTATAATTTAAAGTGATTACAAAGGGAAACAAGGAAACATGTCAGTTTTGGATTTTGGAAAAGAATAAATACTTGAAAGAAATAAATAATTATATTTCACACAAAGGGGAAGGGAAAGGGTGCAAATATTAACAAAGTAAAGGTACAAAATTCACAAAGCAATTTGAAGTGGTGAAATCCTAAAATCCCCAGCAGAGTCGACATGCTGTCGCGCCCTTTTTTTTACTTCTCCTTTCGGATCGGTCAGGGTTTTTAACATTATCAGGACAACTCGTTTCCTTTTGGGAAAATGGTATATGAGGAATTGAAGAGTCGCCACCTAACGAGTTAAGGTGCGTTAGGGCACCTATTAAGGGTCATTACAACACAAATTAGTTAACCAGAGATTAGGTAAGGGATTGAAATTACTTCGAGGGGAAGGTGTTAGGCACCCCTCAAAGTCCACAACTGTGATTCCCGGCCAAACAACTTTGTGAATTTAGACAAGTAGCAAATAAGTGATTAAAGTTTAAACAAGTAAAGGGTTTTGAAAAAGATTTGCAGTCTAAGCACACATATGTGCTAAAGTTTTAAAAGATTTGAAGTCTAAAGATTTATAACCTATGCATAAATAAAGAATTGGGGGGGGGGGGGTTCCTAAGTTGTTTATCCTATAGGATCACATCGGTACAATTCCCGGTAATCACTCCTCAGAAGAGGGGCTACACATGGCATTAGCGTGCCGATCATCATATATGTATCTACCCTTTCCCGCCCCTTAGCTGTTATTTAAGCGAGTTTTTATTTAACGACCTCTATTGCGTGCTGTTACCCGTCCCTTCTTAATGGTCTCGTAGGAATTTAGGACCTCTACCTATAGGCGGTTCTAGACAGACCCCCTAAGGTTTAAAGGAGAAAATACTAGGGCCACAAGCAAGAAAAAATTGGACTTTGGCAAATAATAACAGGAAAGAAAAAATAAGTGGCTCAGGTTTACCTCTACAGATAATGCATGTAAACAGCACGACTAAAACACAAACAAAGGGGAAACAGTATTATTAGCAAGATCCTAAGACATGATGTCTAGGTGAGTATCAAAACACAAGAGATATGCAGATTTGGTTTTATGAACTCAGAAGTAGGGCCCTAATCAGTTTGCCTACTGATTTTAAGCATGTTAACCATTAAGCAGTAAATACAAAGAGGCAGTTTCCATTTTTTAAACGTTTTGGTTACCTAAGGATTGCCTAGGCATGGGGTAATGCATAGGGGTTACCAGAAATATTAAAAGAAAACTGTTACAAGTTGTTTCACCTAAATCATGTTGTTCTAAGTGTTGCAAGATACAAGATTATTACCAATTTGTTTAAAACATGGTGAGACTATTTTATATCATTTCCATGCATCAATAGTTTAACTAGATGTATCTGAGCATGTATGAACGAGATCTTAAGCATGGTATTCTAATATGCACATATAAAGTGTGGAATGATGCAAATTCCTAAAGCATGATTTCTAAATGCACAGCATAATTTCAGGATATGAAGAGTTCATAAAGAAGGATTTCTAAATGCACACAAGGTTGCAGCATTGTATAAACATGATTTCAAAGATATGCATAAGTAAAAGTTTATGTTAATGTTGTCATTTATCCTAGAAACATAATTTCTAAGTAATAATAAGAATGTCAAAATGAGATGTTGAAAACAATATATATGAAACCTAGGAGCATGGCATCTAATGCATGATATGCTTTGCATGTATTGATCCTAAACATGGATTCTAATGCGCATAAAAAAATGTAAACCTAACCCTCTATATAGATAACCTATATATCTACCCTCACATTTTAACTATCCATCCCAAATATTCGTTTACAATACTTATTACAGACCAATATTGAATGAATTACATAAATGGATAAAGAAAAATAAGAAGCTACATTATAGGGAGCCTGCAAATAGGCCAAGATTTCCAGAATCACAGATGCCAAATGGTGTTTCACATCCTTTCTCATGTCCGGGTGTGTCATAGTTCCCTAGGGACCTCAAGGGATCCCGGGCAATGCTCACACCCAGATTTCACATCCATAATTGAGTAAGTGCAGTGTGGAAGATCCAGCTCTAATGCATCAGAGTTTAAAGGGATATAGGGATCCCTAAGCAATCATACATTAGAGGGGCAAAACTTAAAGGTCTAAAGAGTATAGTGAGAGTGCTTGACATAGTTTTGAAAGGGTTTTAAGCAGGAAAAGAGTTTGAAAAGAGACTTGTTTGAAATAGTTTTGTAAAAACAACAGAGGAAGTTATTCAATAAGACAGTTATGAAAGGAGTAGCGTAACCAACAAAGAACAAACCAAACACGGAACCAGAATAGGTTCATTAACACCAAGGAACACAAAACCAAGACAGGTTCAGCAACACAAACCTTCACACAGAAGTAATGGGGGATTGGGGACAGGTAGAGCACATAATGGTAAACACGTAGTAGGCAGAGGTATACATAGGTAGAGAATCAGAAATATTCTAAGGGCGTCCAAGGGATTAGGGTACAGCATGAACTTCAGAGTTTACACAGAACCGGTTAATTTAAGGTACAAGTTGTCTTGCCAAAGACAGGTTCATACTAAAACTAGTTAAGCATACAAGGGAACAGAGTTACATTGAGACATACTACAGAAGGGGGGGAATGACATTTCATATGCATGATGATTCTAAGGGAGGGGGAATATTCAGAAGCATGTTGATAAAGCAGTAAAGTAGACATATTAGTTGCAGGTTGAACAACAAAACCACAAGTGAAAACAGACTAGAAACAGGATGAATTGAAGTAGTAAAAGAAACATGTTATTTTTGGGACTTAAATCGAAATTAGGACATACCAGTATAGAAGATAGTAAACACAGAGTGGAGAACCGAAGAATATAGCAATCAGCCTTGGCTTACAGCCGGCTGACTTAGAACAATAGTGAATAACCAGAGAAAGAGAGCAGAAGAGAGTTTTTGTGTGAGAGAAAGAGCTCTTTGAACCAATGTGTTCGTGTCGTGTTAATGAAAGAGCAGTGTATTTATAGTTTGAAAACAGGTAGAAAATAAGGCAAGAATCATAGTTCAGCAGTAACTTTGGAACTATGTACTAATTAGAATCAACTCAGCATAAGTACTCCTTTTAATTAAGGAGTTAAATTCAAACGGTAATAGCAGATACTAAATAAGGAAGGAAATCATATAAGGCTGGATATCACACATAAGGAAATAGTTTTCAGCATGGCATAAGTAAAGAACATGTAATAGAGGTTAGGTTCAGCAGATTCTAATTAAGGAAAATGCTTGAGAATTAGTTACAACGTAATTGACCATAAAATGAGGTCAGAAAATATCTCAAAAGGTCAAAATCAGTAGAGAATATCACACGAGATAAGTGAAAGATCAATCAAAAAGATTAAAGGATTACAAAATAGAAATAGTACTGATTTAGCACAAATTTATGAGAACAAGGAGAATAAACCCATAATAGGCAAAATTAGAAACCCTAACAAGCCAAGTAGGGTAAAATCATACAAAATTAGGGATTCATATAGAGCATAGTATAAATTAACAGAATAAACACAATATGGGCGGAAGAAGCAAAAGTCAGAAACATTGATGAACAAAATAGGGTAAAATCACATAAACTCATAATGCTCATAAGAAACAAGCACATACGCAGATTAAACAAACATATTATCAAAGACAAACACTGGAACCCAGGATTAGGACTAAGAAATTTAGGGTTTTGATAAAAGGAGAAAAACTTAAATAAACGTTTAACATAGTGAAAATCATAGAATAATTCTAAAATCAGAAGGAAAAACCATTTTTGAAAAAGGGTTAAGAAATCTAGTTCGACGAAGAGTCGTTTTAGGAAAAAATAAGAAAATCTTTAAGGAGAAAAGCAAAATAACTCATAATATACCCAGATCTATTATGGATCTAAGAAATCAAGAGCTAATAGTTAGGGTTTCAGAGAGATAACCCAAAAAGGAAGAGAATCGGCTTAGAAACCACAGGTTCTATCCGGAGATGATAGGATATTACTCGGACGGACATGAACGGCCTGAGAATGACATGAAAAGCCACGGGGGTGATTTGAACCGCCTCTGGTTCCTTTGAGGACCTCAAAGAAGCAGTAACTCGGCATAGGAAGGAGCCATGGGGGCTGGGATAGTGGTGAGACCACCATAATTGCCGGCGAGTGACGGCCAGTGAGAGAGCTTAGTAGAGAGAGTTTGAGAGATAAGAGGAGAGTGTAACGGCTAATAGAATAGAGAGAATGAGGGGAAAGGGGGTAGTCGTTAGGGTAAATTAAGGCAAGAATGATTCTCGTCTGTTGATCTGAAACGATCAACGGTCCAGATTAAAAGGGAAATTGGATCGGGTGGATTTAAGTGGATTGGGCCTGGTATTTGGGCTGATTTAATTGGGTTGGGGTATGATTCAATTAGGATAGAATTGAAATAAAAGTGGCCATTTGTTAAATACCCAATGTAAATTAATTAAATAATTTACAAAAATAGCTATTAATTATTTAAAAAAATGGATTTCATGCGTAGAAAATAATTTAAAATGATTACTTAGTGTTTTAAAATACAAACGACAAATTTTCGTTCAAAAATAGTATAAGATCATATGATTGGGCTATAATTGCAAAGTTATTGCAATTATAGCCAAAAGGTACCAATTTGGCTAATTATGAAATAATTTGGTCTTAGCATCTCGTTATCGCTCTGCTTTACTTTGAAGATGTCTGAATTTCTTGTTGCAACCTTTATGGCCCCAGCATGTGCCTTAACAAATGTATCCGCTAACAGGACGAACGAATCGATAGAGTTAGGTGGCAAGTTGTGATACCAAATCATATCTCTTTTCGACAGTGTCTCCCCGAATTTCTTTAGCAGTACATAATCAATTTCGTCATCCTCAAAATCATTATTATTTATGGCGCACGTATAAGAAGTGACGTGCTCATTGGGGTCCGAGGTCCCATTGTATTTAGGTATATCGGGCATACGTAACTTCTTTGGGATGGGCTTCGGATCCGCACTCGGAGGGAACGATTTTTACACAAACTTCTTGGAGTCCATTCCCTTTAAGATTGGTGGTGCCCCCGATACCTGATCAACTCGAGAGTTATAAATTTCCACCTTCTTGTCGTTGGCCTCGATTTTCTTTTCTTCTGATTTTATTCTCTTGGTAAGCTCCTCGATAATCATCATTATAGCAGGGTCAGTTGTTGAAGTATTATCACCTGATCTTTCAGGCACTGGCTCGGTACAGCGAGTAGCCTCTTGTTCGCCCTTATTTGGTGCCCTGTGCGGATTTTGCAACTGAGCAATGGCGTTTTGTTGGGCTTGCAGCATTTCAAATATTACTTGGAGACTAACTCCTTTGTCTCATCTGCCCTATGTACCTCAACCGTCAGCTCGACCCTCTCTACGTACGCTTTCTTCGGGGTCCGCACCTAAATTTGTATTCAAAGCGACATGCAAATTGACATCGACCGAATTGACGGGACGTGCTCCTCCGAGGTTAACTTGCGGTATCTCGATTCCGCGATAACATCCTCGTTCTCTCTGTGGAGTCCGAGGCTGTTGTCACCATGTGTAGTTGTGTTTTATGAGTTTGACATGATTTAACCTGAAAACAAAATTCTTGACAAGACACAAGTGTAAAATAGTGTGTTATACTAGAATTAGCACTGAACAATCACTATTATTTGTATCCCCACGGTGGGCGCCAAACTGTGTACCTCGAAATACGAGTAACAATTAAAATTTTAATGTGGCTATAAGGATACGTGATCTGATTCAGTGTCAATTGATAAATACCTAAGTAAATAAATGGAAACGATTGAAATGGATTAAACTAGTGTCATTTCCAAATTATCGACCTCGGTTTGGGATATGCTCGAGATCAAGTGTCAAAGAAAAATAATAACAATAAGAACAATAAGAATAGTAGAGAATTAAGAGCGAACAAAAGCTCTGAGTGTTTGTATTTCTCAATAAATGCGTATATGATTGGTATCTTGGTTACAAATGAGAAGACATCCTCTTTATATAGTAGAGGAATCCTAAATAAGGTATAACTCTAATTTAGGAAGCAAAGTACATGATTGATATCAATAAACGTTAATGGTTCTGCCTCTCCCGAGATTCCCGCCGAGATTGGTGGTCAATTGCGAATATCTTGTTATTCCGTTACTTCGATGTCGATCTAGCCCGATCTCAATTCTTCAATCTCCGTGTTCCTCGAGCTCGGGCTTGCTTCGATACGGACTTAATCTCGAGGCAGACTCTCGAGCCCATAAAATCGGACGTGGTCGATTTTAACCGTATAAAAGTGGAAAATGGGAAAACATTTTCCCAAAAATGTTTGCCTACGTACCAAACACACCCGAGCTTGCTATGTTTTTCAAAAATAAAAGAAAACAAAAGTTACTCTATTATTCAGGTTTTCATTGTGGAGAGCAGTTTAGGTGATATACAGGGAAATAGGACGAAAAAGATACTCCAATATTGAGAGCTACACCGTGATAAAAGGCGCTCATGTTAGCTTACAACTAAGTTCTTAGCCCGAAGAACATAAGGTCAAACATGTATCCCGTCATAATACTTCTGATCTTGCTTCATTGTATATGACAATATTTGACTAACATGACGTTTTATAAAGAAAGACAGTCATTTTACACATACCAAATTTAAAATGCCCTTAAAATTTATGATCTTATTTGAATGAAATTTTTGTAACTGTGTCATCTTGTTATTAAGAGAAAAATTATAAACTTAAACAGTCTTCAAATATTAAAAGAAATGTTATCAATCTTTTCAAAAAAGATTAAAAAAGATAAAAGTGTCATAAAAGAAAACAAACAGAGTACTTTTTTATTTTTATATGAGAATACATGATGGTAGGAGAAGGTGTTTTATTCTCTTATTTCTCTTTCTCATTTTATATTTTTTCTTGGATTGGCGTCCCAATTTAGAATAACGAAAGATAGAGGAAAATGGCATGTGTTGTAACCAAGCTAAAACTTTCAAATTAGGAAAACATAACTCGCATAATCCCATTTTTTTTTGTCCATCCAATTGTATAGGATAAAATATGTTCATATTAAATGTTAGTATAATAAAGCGACACATGGAGCAAAAGGCAGATTGCAACCAGGTCCGAAGGTGACAATCTCATTTATCCCCAAAGGGAATGATGTTCCTAAAGACGAGATAAATGTCTGCCACCCAGTG
Organism: Nicotiana undulata; assembly: GCA_005239495.1. Lineage (NCBI taxonomy): Eukaryota > Viridiplantae > Streptophyta > Magnoliopsida > Solanales > Solanaceae > Nicotiana > Nicotiana undulata. The sequence goes on from ML266529.1 coordinate 14,966, forward strand.
ACATTTAAGGGAGAATAATTTATAGCATTAAGTATGTAGTCCGTTACAGAGAATATGACATTTAATGCCTACTGTTACACATTCTTCAATGAGCCCCCATAATTGTCATTTAAGAGTGGTTTGATCCTAGGACCTTGTTCCCTAGGTACCACTATAAATAGGGATTTCAACAACCATTATAAGGGAGAGAATTTTCTGACAAGCTTATATACTATATTTTGTTCAAAGCTCAATAATATTTTATCTTCTTGCTTATTAATATCGTTACTGCTGCCTCAGAAATGTCTGCTCCCAGAACCAAGATTCCTATTGTCTTATCTCGATTTCAACACTAAGCATTACATTATTTTTTAATTTATTTATCATTTTGTGATCAAATTAATTCACTTATCTAGAAACCACGTATAAATACAATTATACCGTTTTACAGATACATAGTTTGGCGTCCACTGTGGGGCTTAGATAGTTATGTAATTGAGTTGCTACTTGCATCTATTTATAACACGTTTGATTCTTTTTTCTTATCAAAAATCATAGCAAATGGCAGATAACGATGTCAACATCACACAAAATGTTGAGGCCCAAGGAAATTAGCCTCAACACAAAGATTTAATCAATGATACCCGCAACGAGGGGGAAGAGGCCACGTCGGTCCACGACGGACAATATCCACGACATGTTCGAGAGGTAGCTCCTGATGATGTTGAAGACAAGCACATCATTGAAACAATAAGGATCCTAAGAGAGCAACAAAAAGCTATTATGGGTCATCTCTCACGAAAGGATCCGGTCATGACAGATTTGAAGCAGACGTTATCGGGTGCTTCCAACAACGTGAATGGACGAGGTCTAGTTCCTCCCAGTGCTCCTGCAAACCAAACAACACAGAGGGTTGACAACAACACCCTGAGGGGCGAAGTCGACTTCGAAAGGGCCGGGGGGAATGGAAGCGTATCCGGTAACAACAATGATAATGATCTCTTTAAAATAGAACTCATGCACTTTACGAGGCAAATAAACGCCCGAATGTATCAAATTTTGGGCGCACCACCGGTGTTGAAAGGACTTGACTCAAAGAAGTAAAACCAGTTGTCGTTCAAACCAAGCGCGGCACCAGAATTGATTCTGAAGTGGTTAAAAATGCCAAACGTGGCGAAGTATGATGGGACATCAGATTGTTAGAACACATCACCACCTATACAACGATAGTGAAGGGGAACAATTTAGCTCCCCACGAGATTGAGTAAGTCTTACTGAAAAAATTCGGGGAGACCCTCACGAAGGGAGCCCTGACAAGGTATTTACTCTTGCCCGAGCACTCAATAGATTCCTTTGAGATGCTCATGGATTCTTTTATCAAGACCCATGTCGGGGCCATAAAGGTACATGCCCGAAAGGACGGCTTATTTAGCATTGAACAAGGAGAGTCTGAATTGCTACATGAGTTCGTGACCAGATTCCAAAAGGAACGGATGTTGCTACCTGCCGTACCACACGAATGGGCAGCTGAAGCTTTCACTAAAGGACTGAATCCGAGAAGTTCTGACACCTTCCAGAAATTGAAAGAAAGTCTGCTCGAGTTCCAGGCAACAACATGGGCAGATGTTCGCAACAGGTAAGAGCTAAAGATAAGAATTGAGATGATCAGCTCAGTTTCCTGGCATTAACCAAGGGTCGAAATCGGGACAACAATAAGGAGAAGCTAAAGGATGATTTAGACATAGATCGACGGTTTTCAAGAGGTCGATTTTTTCCTTATGAAAGGGATGATGGACGCGGTAGAGGTTTTTGCTCGGTGTTAAATTTGCAACCGATGGGAGAGCTAATCGTGACCAAAATAATAGATCATTGTAGGACAAGAAGATGTCGGGTTCCCAAGACTCCTCCTACCCTAGGCTTTCCGAATTCAACTTCAACGTCAACGTAGTGGAGCTACTATCGGCGATGAGGAATATTAAAGAATCACGGTTCCCGAAGCCAATGAGATATTTCCAAGTCATAGGGATCCTAATTTGTGGTACGAATACCATGGGACCAACGGCCACCGGATAGGATACTTCCTGCATCTATGCAAGGAGGTGGCGAAATTATTGAAAAACAGCCATATCAGAAAATTCTTAAATGATCGGACCAAAAAGAAAACTACGGCCGCAATCGTGATAATGCGGAACCTTCGAAAGATCCTCCACATTTGATGATCAACATGATTTTAGAGGGAACGAGATTAATGGTGTGACATTTGCGGCAGCAAAAAAGACGAAGGTGTCAGTGACCCACAATAAGAGACTCCGGGAAGTTGCTGAGGATGACACTACTTTCCCGGAGGAAGACGTATATGGACTACTGCTACCGGACACGATGCCTTGGTAATCTCTTTAATATGTCTTAGATATTAAAATTAAACATGTTTTGATGGACCCAGGAAGTTCGGCCAATATTATCTAGTGGAGAGTGATGGAGCAAGCCAAGCTCACAAGAACTACCATTTCGGCCATAAAACTCCTCGCCGGGTTCAACCTAGCAAGCGTGACAACCCGAGGAGAGATCATGCTGCCCACGAATGCCAAGAGGGTGATGAAGATGGACCTTTTCGAGGTAGTGGACATCGATATGGGCTACAATATTATTGTGGGTAGATTGTGGTTGCACGAGATGAAGGTAGTGGCGTCAACATATCATAAATTACTGAAATTCCCAACTCCCGGGGGGAATTAAACAAATAAGAAGTTACCAAATGGTAGCAAGGGAGATGAACACAATCTCAGTTTTTAGTAGTAAAGGGAAGGAGCATGCAATATAGCAATTATAGGAACCGACACTTGCTCCAGTACCGAGCGAAATCAATCAGGGGGAGGAGTCGTCAGAATCCTATCAGGTACCAAGATATTTCCAGGTACCAGAAGAAATAGACGCAACAAAGTCCACATCGGAAGAACTTGTGCAAGTTGCGTTGTTCAAAAAGTTCTTCGAGGGGAAGTTCCACTTGAGAATGGGACTAAACACCGAGCTCAGGTCAGGATTTATTGAATTACATAAATTTCACGTTTACTATTATGTGTGGTCTCATGCGGATATGATAGGTATCCCGCCAAAAGTGGATGCGGACAAACTAAGCCTAGATCCTAACATCCCTCCGGTAAGGTAGAAAAACATTCAATTGTCGAGGTCAGAAACAAATTCGTCAAAGAAGTGGTAACTCGTTTGCTCGATATCGATTCAATCCGAGAGGTAAATTACCCTGACTGGCTAGGTAATGTAGTAGTAGTTCCAAATAAGAACAATAATACTTCATGTGCGTAGATTATAAGGATCTATATAAGGGATGCCCAAAAGACTCGTTCCCATTTCCGAACATAGGTCAAATGTTTGGTGCGGCGGTCGGGCACGAGTTAGTGAGTTTCCTCAATGCTTACTCCGGGTACAACCAAATCGAAATGAACTCGGAGGATCAGGAAAAAACTTTTTTCATAACAAACTTCGACACATAATGCTATAATGAGATCCTTTCGGTTTAAAAAATGTCGGAGCCAGTTATTAGCGGATCGTATACAAAATGTTTAAAACAAATAGGGAAAACCATGGAAGTTTACATAGATGATATGCTGGTTAAATATTTGAATGCATGTGATCATCTTAAACACCTGCAAGGAACCTTTGACATCCTAAGGAAGCACAACATGAAGCTTAACCCCGAGAAATGTGCATTCGGAGTCAGATCTAATAAGTTCTTGGGATTCCTGATGTCGCAAAGGGAAATCGAAGTTAACCCTGATAAAATTAAAGCCATCGAAGACATCCCTGAAAAGCTATCAAGCGTAAAATAGGTTCAAATGCTGACAGGAAGACTGGCCGCTTTAAGTAGATTTATTTTTCGATCTTTGGAAAAATGCCATCACTTCTTTTCGGTCCTCAAAAAGAAGAACTATTTCTAATGGACTGCGGAATGTCAACATGCTTTGAAGGACTGGAAAAGGTATTTGTAGATTCCTCTACTACCGTCAAAACTGGAGGAAGGTGAACATCTGTTGATCTACTTAGCAGTTTAGAGGTAGCGGTGAGTATCATTTTATTCTATGAGGACGAAGGTACGCAATCTCCTATCTATTTAGTTAGTAAAATTTTAACAAGGGAAGAAACTCGCTACTCACATCAGGAAAAATTAGACTTGGCACTCGTAGTTATTGCTTGAAAGCTTAGACCTTATTCCAATATAATCTGATAAACGTAGTGACCACATTTCCCATGTGGAATATTATTCATAGACCTAAACTTTCAGGTAGGCTAGCCAAGTGGGCAGTCTAAATGAGTTAATTCAACATAGAGTATAAACGTAAGACTACAATTAAGTCACAAGTTTTGGCCGATTCATGACAGATTTCAGTTCGGGATTGTTACGTTTGGCTACAATAGAATCAGTGATGGTGTCAGAATTGATATCAGAAGTTTGGACCTTGTTCATGGATGGAGCTTCCAATGTGAAATGGTCCGAGCTCGGAATAGTGTTATTCACGCCCTCAGGAGAAACCCTAAGGTTGGCCATAAAAATCAATCCTCTGACTAACAATGAAGCAGAGTATGAAGATGTGATTGCAGGATTTGAGCTGGCTTGAGAGATAGAATACTAGGGCATAGAAATCAAATGCAACTCCCAATTGGTAGTAATTCAGGTCTACGGGATCTTCAAAGCCAAAGAGGAATGTATGCAACAATATGTAGTGAAAGTCCAATCTATGCTCACGCGGTTCAGGGAATGGTCAATTGCCTACAATCCGAGAGAAGAGAATGCGGAGGCAAACGTACAATCTGGATCGTCAACAGAAATGAAGGTATCGGAATCATTATGATCTTACTGCTTATGAATTCGGTATTGGATGCAAAAAACTATAACAAAGTAAACGCGGCCAATTTGGTCTGGAATCGAAGAAATGAGATCATTGGTTATCTCGAGCACGGAAAATTTCCCGAAGATCGTGAGGCATCTCGGGCGCTGAGCACTAAAGCAGCTTGATACAGATTTAAGAGAGGTCAATTGTATAGAAGGCATGTCAAATGCTCGTTGGCCTGATGTTTTGGGGCTTCCGAAGCTAACTATGTCATGAGAGAAGTCCACGAAGGGATTTGCGAGAATCACTCGTGCGTAGATTCCTTAGTATTAAAGCTAATTAGAGAAAAATACTACTGGCCCCATATGGAACAATACATTAAGGCTTATGTATAGAAATGTGATAAGTGCCAATGTTGTGCATCGTTGGTACTTCAACCAGCAGAGCTACTATAATCAATTTTATCACCCTGGCCATTCTTGAAGTGGAGAATGGATATAGTTGGTCCGTTGCCGCTAGCCCCCGATAAGGTAAGATTTCTTTTGATTTTAACTAACTATTTTTCTACGTCGGTTGAAGCAGGTCCTAAGAAAAAAAATGATGAGCGTCAAGTGGTAGATTTCTTGTGGGAGAATATAATTTGCAGATTCGGGATACCAAAAAAGATAGCATGCGACAACGAGCCACAATTTACAGGAGCAAAGGTCAAAAAATTCCTTAAGGACTTAAAAATCAAAAGAATCACATCATCACCCTATCACCCAAGTAAAAACGGTAAAGCAGAATCAACAAATAAGGTGATTATCCAAAATCTCAAAAAGAGTTAGGAAGCAGCCAAAAGAAAATGGTCCAAAGAGCTACCAGGGGTACTATGGGCTGAACAATGGTCAAATCAAGCACGAGAGAAACTTCTTTCTCTCTTATATACAGAGCAGAAACCTTCATCTCGATGGAAGTAGGGGAACCTACCTTGAGGTATTTTCAGGCGGACGAAGAAACAAACAACGAAGCATTGCTGGTCAAATTGGAGTTGCTCAACGAACGCATGGACTTAGCATATATAAGGGTGGAAGCCCAAAAATAGAGAATGAAAAGATATTACAATCAAATAGCCAACCTCCACTATTTCAAAATAGGAGACTTGGTCTTAAGTAAAGTAACTCAGAACACCCCGGGGGCTCAACGCATGAAAGTTAGGTCTGACGCGGAAAGGCCCCTACCGAGTTTCAGCTGTCACCGGGAAAGGGTCATACGAATTTGAAAATCAAGACAGAGTAGAGTTGCCGATGAACTAGAATGTGGAACACCTTAAAAGATACTATTGTTGACGAGCATCCCCAATACTAAAAGTATGTGCTGCACTCTTTTTCCCTTCGTCCAGTTTTTGTCCCAATTGGGTTTTTCTGGCAAGGTTTTAACGAGGCAGCAATGGAAAGTATACTATGAAAGAAGCTTCATCAGTAGAAATAAGACCTTAAAATGACAAGGCACACAGACAATGGATCACTACGGAGCGGTTAGATAATCTTTTACTCTGTAGCAAAGTTTCTACGGGGGAATAAAATTTGCTACCGGACCAAATATTACCCGACCATTTGTGAGTGTAAGACGTTGCGGGATTGTTAGATTGTCTTTGTCTCAATAGCAAAGTTTCTAAGGAGAAGTGAAGCTTGCTATCGAACTAAAGATTATCTAACCATTCACTAGTGGAATCTCCAAAGAAGCAAGACTTCCCGTGTTCAAATTCGCATTTATCGCATTCGAACACTAGGGGGGGTGATATGATAATACAGAAATAACTTCCACATCGACTGGGACTACGACATTCGGGAACAAAGTTTTATCATCGAGACTAGGGACTACGCGACCAGCCTCGTAGAAATAATTTGTACAAGTTAGCCACAAGTAATGGCAATTTCTTTGTAGCACAACAAATGATTATGTACTTTCTAAAATGGAAGGAATAAAATAAAGTCATTTTATTTTATCTTGTTTCTTGTCCGAACGATGAACTAATTTATCATTTGAAAATGAAACAAGTACATCAAATGCTACTGTCGTAATGAACGGAAGACGTCCTCTTCAAGAGCACTGTAAACATATAAATAATATGTTTTTTCAACAGTGAGGGAAGCCGCTAGGCACTGAACTTCTTCATTAAGACAGTCAACCTCGGTTGAAAGGCTATCCCACTCGGATATAACGGATAGGCTGACATCAAGGTCATAGACTGTCACGACCCAAACTGATGGGCCGCGACGGGCAGCCGGTACCTTACTCAACTGGATACCAACATAATGTATCATACTATTATAGATAACTAAGCTGGAAGGCTACCGTGAGATAAGTAGAATACAACGTGAGATACCAACTTATACATAAGACATACGGGCCTATAAGACCAAATATCCACTCGTATGCTGAACATAGGCCGACAAGGCCATACAATCTTTTACGTTCATGGCATATGTCTACAAGACTCTAAGAATACATAATTCTTACAAAGGTCGGGAAAGAGTCTCGCCATAAAATAGTACACGTCTAAACCATACTAACCAAACGAGTAACTCCGAAGCAAATAGAGCGCACCAACATCTTGGTAACCTACACTGAGGGCTCTGGATCTGTATATTGGGACTTGCGGGCATGAAACGCAGCGTCCCCAGGCAAAAGGAACGTCAGTACGAATAATGTACCGGGTATGTAAGACACATAAATAAGTACATAACATACATGGAAGAAATATAGAGTTGATGAGTCAACCTGTAAGTCTGGATAACTCGGTAAATCATGAAATAATTATAGTGTCATGCATATGCGTATGAATGTTATGTCATGCATAGGTACATGTTTCATAACATCATCAGGCCTCTGAGGGTATCCCATCATATCATCCCGGCCACTGTGGGAAAAATCATCAATGTATACCAGCCGATCAGGTGGTGGTGCGTATATAACACCATAACCTTTCCCATATCTCATATACATATATATACGTGTATATAACGCCATTTGGATATGGGTCAATATGCATGTATAAATGCATGAAATGCATATGAAATACGTTAATAAAAATTTTCGGAACGTCATAAGACCATTAATATGCCTTTCGGATAAACATTATTAAAAACCTATTTTTTTGGGACCCATGAACAGAAGATAATAATAACATAATGGAGAATCAAGAATATAGACACCCCTACTATTTCTATGAATAGAGTAATTTATGAAAACCGTGGATTTGACCGTTTCTTCTATATAATTTGAATCATTCCAAAAAGAAAGAAGGGATGACCTTAACATACCTAGAGTAGGGAAAACTACATATAATATTCTTCGCGAAGATTGAACTGTACTCTTTTAGAATCGCAAAATTTTACGTGTTGGAATTGAATTTGTAACCGCAAAATTTGGATGGGATTAAGCTTCTGTTCTTTGAAATATTTTGAACGAATTAAGCTTCTATTCTTGGAAGTATTTTGAACAAGGAAAATGGTGTATGTTTCTACAATTTTGGATTATGGATGTTTGGTTCTTGTCCAAATGAAATGGACAAGACTTGTAATTAAGTCTGACTTGAAATTCTAAGTATCCCTAGATAGCCACCTAGACATGGAATGACTAAGAGTCATTCCCTTAATTTGTAGCCTTCTTCCACATTTTTGGGGAGGAAGGGATTAATCTTATCCATTAATTTTATTAATTAATTAGATAATGTCCCGTTACCCGGTAATTGATCAATTACCCGCATAATTAAGAATTATCTCATATTACCTAAAAATACTTCTCATTTTTAATATACATTATACAACATACTATCACGGCCATAAGGTACCTTATATGGTACTAGTCCATAAATATCGAGTATTTTAGCTCGGGCCGTATTTTATCCCAAAATGCCAAACTTGGACGAAAATTTGTTTTCTTTGACTTACTTCCCCTCTCACCTTCATGAATTTACTTATCACTTGTTTGAAATAGCATAATGCTTAAAATCTCAAAATAATCCCATCCCCGAACTTACGACGAAATTTTAATATACGAAAATGCATGATGTAACATCATTCCCCCCTTTGGAACATTCGTCCTTGAATGTTTACTGGTGCTCTTATCATTTTCATAGCCCATGTATTCTGAATACTTTATTAATCTCCTTGCCATCTAGGCAACTGTTCTATGATTAAATCCAAAGGCCAAGGCATCCCCCCCCCCCCAAGGCCTCTTTCTCACACCACGACTTATGGTCGGAATCCTTCCGGTCTCGTAATTATTGCTACCTTCTGTCATGCAGCCTTTTTAGCCAGTCTATAGGCATCACTTTGTAATAATATACGGAGTTTGAAAAGATGTCTCTTTGGGAATTTATAGGTATACTGAAGTTCTTTGCCCGATACTTCATTGAACTTATGAATATTGCTATATCTTATTTCATAGACCGGGTTATCCATTCGTATGACTTTACTGCATATAGGTAGGTCATACTATACCATCATTCTTACTTTGATTTATTGTTACTGACGTCTTCTACTGAATTTCAGGTTACCTTCGTTGCTTATCCCATATGTATAAATCTAAGTCCTTTAATGCTTCCTCATTATTGTTTAAGAATGACGGCCTAGTCTCATCTAATACTTTATGACTTTTGTCCATCCATTGTTGATTCACCTCGATGTTGATCTGCAATCTACTACAGATAACTTGAAACCTATTACGTAATACATTGTCACTAAGGATTACGTCTCATCGGAGACATTTGGAGTAATTAGATTGACCCCCCTAGGGGTGATACTATACTTCCATAACCATACTTTATAGCATCCCAATGTGACTCACCTTATATGGGTATTTTAGTCCCTTACAATTCATGAAATCCTCTTCAAGTCATTACTCAATCGAAGGCCCAATCACCATCCTTTATCTATCATAAGCACACCCTCATCCTACTACCAGGGCAGTGTTCCATCTCTTCTAAATGCTACTAATCTTAGACTCCTTTGAGTTCGTTCAGGCTATACTGAGATTTCTATAACTTAGAAGAATCATCAGCTCCCTTGTTTTCCTAGGGTTAATTCCGAGGACACATTTCTTGTCACCTCCTCACTCTCCCTTTCTTATCCTTACTCATGTCTTCCTAAACCAGTCTCTTTACCATACTTTAGCTTGCGACCGATTTCCTTATGCTTTTCCGGGACATCAAGCAAGATATCGCATCGTCTCTAACTCTTCTTTTACTCCCTAATTATAACTTTCGGTACTTGAAACTATAGGCGGGAAGGTACGCCACTGACGACGCTGCTATCATTCCTGGATATTGAATCCTAGTGCTTCTAGCCCTTTATCTGAAGCATGGACTATTCACGATCTTCTGCCTTTGAGTATCTTGTACATTGTTCACTTTTACCTTACTTACCTTAAAATCTCACATCATATCTTTTTATTTCTTTCATGACATCCCTTCCACATAGTATAATTCACGTCCATAACTTGAAGATCTATTATAATACTTGCACCTCTGGTGCATATCCAATCAAGCTTCATACTGACTTCGTATGAAGCTTGTACTCTTCGAACCGGCTTTATTGTAGAGCCATTATAGCATATAGCTACTGCATAGTCTCTCTGTCATAACCCAAATTACCAACCTTAGGGATCGTGATGGCGCTAACACCACAATTTCTAGGCAAGCCAATGTTAGAGTTCACTTAACTATTTCCTTTAATTAACCATTTAAAAAGGATAAAACGGTTTTAAATTAATACTTAATCTAACGGCTTTAAATAAATACTTCACAATATAAGATAATAAACAATTGACTAAAACGAGCGACGAACTAATTGTCGCGCCCCCTTTTTCCCCTCTTAAAGCGGAGAGATCGGGTTTATGACATTTTGGACAACTCCTTTTGAAGGTTAAAAGGGTTAAAAGGAAGAGTCGCCACCTAACTATTTTTATGGTGCGTTAGGGCACCTAGATTAGTTAACTCGTAAGACTAGTTTGTGTTACCAGAGATTGGGTAAGGGCTTGAGGTTATCCCAAGGGAAGGTATTAGGCACCCCTCAGGATCCACAACTGTGGTTCCCGGCCAAATGGTTTCGTGAATTCGGACGATAAGCAAATAACAAATAAGGCTCATATAAGAGGGGATTTCAAACAAGTATTGAAGTTTATTAAAAAGTTTAAAGAAATCGAAAGTAAATATTTGAGAAGAGACATCCTAGGTTTAAAGTAATATGGATCACATCAATGCAATACCCGATAGGCAGATCTACACGTGGTATTAGCACACCGGTCATCATATCCATATTCTACCGTTTCCCACCCCGTGAAGGTATTTAAAACGTGTGTTGGTCACAAACTCTATCGCGTGCTATTACCCGTCCCATCCTATTAGTCCCGGAGGAGGCTAGGACTACTATTCCTAAAAAGGGGAAGTACTAGGCTGAACCCTTAGGTTTAAAGGACAAAATGCTAGGCGACAAGCAAGAACATTTAAGACTGCAAACAGAGGGGAAACACATAGAGGCAAATACAAGGCTCAGATATTCCTCCACAAGTTATACGCATAATAAGCACGACTAAAACACAAGTAAGGTCTTTAACTTCTGAACCTAAAGCATGATGTCTAGGTGAGAATACAGTAGCGAGGCAGGTTTATTGCAGAGTTTTAGAGAAAGGATTTTTTACCAGTTCAGAATACTGATTTTTGACCTATTATTAGCCAAAAGTACACAAAAGTATATATCCAGTATTAGCAAGTTTAAGCCCTAAGGCTTGCCTAGGCGTATTAAACCGCTTCAATTGCAACTACTTTAGCTCCTAGTTTTAGAAAAATAGTCGTTAAGCAGGAATAAGTCTGTTTTAGTTACCAGTTTTAGGAAAAATAATTGTGAAACATGGATAAGTCTGCTTCAATTTTAACCAGGCAAAGGGAGTGAGTGATAAGAGAATATGAGTTCAAATTCTAGAAGGCATGATGTCTAAATATTAATAAGATGCAACATGATGCAAAAGACTCTAGATGGTATTCTAAATGCATGAGCATTTTCAGCATCGGAATCTATTTTAGCGAGATCCTTTTACTAATACATTTGCCTTAAGGCAGAACGCAGTAGTTAAACAGAAATCTGACTCCTAATACATGCTTTTCTAGGTATTCATAGCAGTAGGTTTTAACACATGATTTTGGCATAGATAACATGAGCATGCTGAGAATGAAATCCTAAGGGGACATGATTTCTAAAATGCAAGATTTGACAGTAATTAATATTATTATTTAGCCTAAAACAGGATTTTCTAGGTGATGCAATTGTGAGAATGCTAAAAGCAGGAACATTATAACAGTCATTTCTTTGTCTATCCTATGAACATGATTTCTAAGTGGACATAAGCATGATGAGATGCTGAAATAAAGAACCTAAGTATCATGGTATATAATGCATGAATGACATGTATTCCTAAGCATGGTGGCTATTGCGCATACATATATGAAAAGTAAACCTATAGGCATGGTTTCTACCCATATCTATACTAAGCATGCATAACCCCGCCCATTTCATTATCCAACCCCAGAATCATTTTTTTAATTAATTATTACAGACCAGCATTTCACAAATTACATAAGTAAATAAGAAACTTAAGAAGTTACACTATAGGGAGCCTAATAGTAGGCCCAAGTCTCCAGATCCAACAATGCCATATGCCATGACCTTTTATAACCCAGGTGTGTCAGAGTTCCTAAGGATCTCAGAAGATCCCAGGCAGTGCTCACACCCAGGTACCCCAGCCAAGAGTGAGTTGGTGTAGTGTGAAATGCCAGCCTTGTGTGGAATGCCAACCTTGTGTGTTATAGTTCAATGGGTACTCAAATGGTCCCCAAGGCAGTGCTCACACGAAGGGGGGCTGAACTTAAAACTAGGAGTAGTGAGATGTGCTCATGATAGAGGAAGCTAAGTAAAACAGTGTTTGAAAATAGTTTTGAAAAGGATAGGAATTTTTAATAAAGACAAACTTTTCAAAAATAAGGGTTCAGCTGTTGAAAAACAATTTGCAAGACAAAATAGACAAAGTCAGCATCACATGATAGTCCAAGCAATCACAAATAAGGGTGAAGGGGTTTGAGGGAAAAGTATACAGACTGTGAGGCAGGCAATACACATACACCTGATCAAAGGTTTCTAAGGATTCAGGGAATAAGTGTCAAACATATCAGCCAGGCAAACTAGCCTTATAACAGAATTAACACATTAGACATATGCAAGGGATACATACAAAGAGCAGAGACTGACTGTGAGAAACACATTGAGCATGCAAGGCAAGGTAACAGTAGACATGTGAAAGAGAGATTCAGAAACCTAGAGGGAGGGGGAGGGAGATCACATAGGTAAAATGGACATAATAGGCATGCTGAACTAGAGGGAGGGGGAGGTAGATCACATAGGTAAAATGGTCATGCTAATTGCAAGGTAAACAGCAGAACCACAAGTAGGAACATGTAAGAAAAGCAACAGGCATGCTGAACTAAAAGGGAAAAATAGACATGTTAGTCGCAAGGTAAACAACAGAACCATAAATAGAAGCATAAGATAAACAAAAGGAATCTTAATACAAACAGAAACATGTTGTTTTAGATGTTGTAGTCTTAAACTGAAACCATACCAGTTGAATGAGAGAAATGAAGAGCAGAAAAGTAATGAAGAGCATCAAAGTAATGAAGAGCAGCAAAGTGAAGAGCAGCAAAGTGAAGAGAGGCAGAGCAATAGTGTAGATGCAACAGAACAGTAGGGTAGCAGAGTAATAGCACAGTAGAATCACTCGGTTTTGGCTTGCAGCCAACTGAGTTGCAAGTAACAGCAAGAGAGCCAAGAGAGTATGTGTGTGTAGATGTAGTAGAACAGTGTATTGTTCATGTGTTTGTGAGGAGTGAATAGAATGTATATATAATGCTAGAAATAAGCACAGGGTAGCACAATTATAGGAACAACATCAATTAAACCAATCGGAAGTTGGGACTCCCTTCAATCAGGGAGTTATGATTTACCAGGTGTAAATTAGACTAAATAAGGAAAGAATCAATAAAAAAACTGATTATACCATAATAGAGTAATAAAGAATGTGGTATATGGTAAGGGCTTAATACAGAATGCTCCGAGTAAGGAAAGTATATGTCAAATATTTGAAAACATATTTAGGCACGTAAAATATGGTAGATACAATTTGATTCTGAAAATAAATCACAGGAATCACGTAAAGGACTAAAATCACAAGGGAATCATTTTAATTAAGGAAAGTATCACACATGTAAGGAAGTAATTTAAAATCAGTAAAAGGTTCTAAGGAAAACACATATGAGTCACAGTTTTGAGAAACGATATCACAACCTTGAGAGAGATCAATAGAACCAGTAGGGAATACTATGTAAGGGCTAATATAACAAGCAATCGAGTCTGTTAAGCAATGAATAGCAAAATTTCAAAGAAGACCTTAGGCAAGCAGTAGAGAATAGCAAAAGATTGAAAACCCTAGGTAAAGCAAGAACCACACAGATTCATAGACGAACAATGATGTTAGACATAATAGAAAGACAGAGGTAGTAAATCTTAACAACAACAACAGGATAGGAATCATAGATAAACTTAACATCTACAAGAGATAAGAGTTCAAACAACGTATCAGTCATAGATAGATTCAGAGTTTAGGGAAAACTTGGGGTTTTCAGTAAAGCGAGTTAAAAATGATAGAAGCTTTGAATAAATCATTGAATAATAGAGAAAACATAGAATAATATTAAAACAGAAGCAGAGAAATCATTTTTTAAAGAAGGGGTTATGAACCATAGTTAAAATGAAAGATCGTTTAAAGATGAAGGGTTTTTCAGAGAAAAATATGTAAAGCAACTTTGTAATATCGTGGATCTAAAGCGGATCTAGAAGAAATCAAAAAGACATAGGGTTAGGGTTTCGTGGAACCCAGAGAAGTAGGAAAAACCTCAAAGATATCGCCGGCTCAAGCCGGAAAGGTCGTAGTTCTTTACTCAAACGGCCGGGGGAGGCCGGAAAGTGGCATGGGGACCATGAGAGGTGAGTGAACCCCTCCAGGTTCGCCTGAGGGCCCTAGGGTATCACTGGACCGGTGCAAGATGGATAGATAACAAGGAGATGATAAAGAACCATGGTTTTCGGTGAGAGAATCAGCCGGAGAAGGTGAACAGACCCCATCAGAGGAGAGAAGCCAAGGGAGGCTTCTAGAGAGAAGTAGAGAGTAATAGAGAGAGATAGAGAGAGAATGAGTGTTGTGGGAATGAGGGGCCGTAGGGGGGGTAGTTTGGAGCTAATTAAGGTAACCTAGATCTGGACCGTTGATCTCATATGATCAACGGTTCAGATCAAGAATGGGGTTGGTCCAGGTAGGAATGGGTTTGGGTTGGGTTGGTTAATGGGTTTTGGGTCAGGTGGGGCTGGGTTAAATGTTGGCTAAAATTTAAATAATATGGGGCTAAGTGTTAAATACCCTAAAAATAAGATAATTAATTAATTAAAATAGCTGCTAATTGTGTAAAATGAAATTAAAATCAAATAAATGAAATTAAGATAGTTAACTACTATAAAAATATAAAAATGATCAATTGTTGCTTTTAAAATGGTATAAATGTATATTTGTGCTATAATCGCAAAAACTACTGAAATTAACAAAATAATGCCAATATTGGCTAATTTGTGAAATAATAAATCCTAATAGAATTAAATAGGATATAAATAACATATTGAGTAAGAAAATGATTTGAAATTGTTTATAACATCATTTATGCGTAATTATGAATAATTATGGAGCATAAAATATTAAATAAACAAGAAAAGAATTTGATAAAAATACGGAAAATTATGGAAAAATATCAATTACTGCAAAGAGTGATTTGAAAGTAGATATGCAATTTTGAAAATAATTTGAGTAAAAATTGGGTATCAACAGCTGCCCTTCTTTACCCGGGAAGGATGACAGAGTTGTCGGGTAAAGATATGATGGCCAATTTTGACCGAATGGAGATAGTATGAAAGATTTAGGTCGCACCCTAGTTTTTGAGTTGCCTACATATCCCTGGTTTTACAGGAATCAGGCCGTTTATGAGGACGGACGCAAGGTGCAAAGCAAGGTGAACAAAAATGGTTTATGGGGTAGTTGGGAGAACTGGAGCGGTCTGCTCCTGCCTGGATGGCTGTTCCTAGCCGGATTGTGCGTAATTTAAACATGATGCAGATTCCCATTGGACTATGAATATTGTCTTTGGACGGTTGAGGATGACGTCCTTAGACCATGATTTCCTGGGCCATGAATCGCTTGATGCGGGATTCGCAGGTTATGAAATGATCTTCTCGGGCCATGAGGATGGTGCCTCCGAACCATGATGCCTTTGAATAATGATATTCAAACTGATAAAATAAGATCCGGGGGCCATGAAATTATGTTCTCGGGCCATGAGGATGATGCCTCTGAATGATGACGCCTTTGGATAGGTTGGCGATATTTCAGCCCATGAAAATATGCAATAGTATGATGCTAACAAGACAGAACTTAGTCTTGCGAATTAAAGGGGCGGAACTTAGCCCGAAAGGAAGCGAAGTAGATAATGCTAGAGACAGTAGTTGCTTTGAAAAGTAAAGGGGAGGTAGCGTTTAACCTCGTAAGGCAGAATGGTATCCTTATGCAATAAACAAAATGCGGATGGAGACAACGTTTAGTCTCGGAAGGCAGAGTGGTAGCCGTATGCAATAAATAAAATGCAGATGGAGACAACGCTTAGTCTCGGAAGGCAGAAAGGTAGCCTTATGCAATGCAGATGTAGATGGAGGTAGCGTTAACCTTGGAAGGCAGAATGGTAGCCATATGCAATAAATAAAATGTAGATGGAGACAACGTTTAGTCTCGGAAGGCAGAAAAGTAGCCTTATGCAATGCAGATGCAGATGGAAGTAGCGTTTAACCTCGGAAGGCAGAATGGTAGCCTAATGCAATGCAGATGCAGATGGAGGTAGCGTTTAACCTCGGAAGGTAAAATGGTAGCCTTATGCAATTTTAAAAGACTGACAACAGAAATTCTTAGCTAGTAATAAATTGCGGTAGAGCATTGTGGTAATGAAACACCGTTTGTGCTGATAACAAATGTTGGCATGTGCGACGAGTTTGAGGAGCATGTCTTTGAACATTGTATGTATTTCGGGTGGATGATATGTCTTGCGATCTTTGTGCCTGCATTCAAGGAAAAAATGTAAGTTCTGTAAAGGGGGGAAGGTTAGTTTGTATCCCTGCCGACTTTCCTTGACTTGTCTGCTCGCAGATGATACTATATGTACCGTTGGGGGTAGCGTTTGCTAAACAAGTTGTTTCAAAAATAAATATGCATGATTTTGTAAGGATATAATATAAGCATATAATCTAAAATAGTTTTTAGATGAACCGACGACCGTGACGCTTTGATAGGTGAATACTTCTGACTGCTGCTTGCTCGGCGATCGGCTGAACTTGCTTCAGAATTTTGAGGGTCATCCTCAAAATTCTGCCCCATTTGGCTGGTTGGATGCTTCCCAACTGCTGCTTGCTTCAGAGTTTTGAGGGTCCTCCTCAAAATTCTGCCCCAGTTCCCAATTATTGGGGGGAAATGAATTTTTTATTGAATTGTGATTGAACCCATAGGGCTGCCTACGTATCCTCTCTTAAACGGGAATGTAACGACCCAGCCGGTCATTTTGTGTGTTGCGAATCCGTTCCCGTAAATGACTCTTTCCATAGCGGCTACTCGTGCCTTATGATTTGTGGGGGCAGGTAGTTCGAGATTCAGAAGTGATTTGGCTAGTCAGGAACACTTGGTTCCTGAAGGCTAGCCTATTTGGCTAATTTTTGTTCTGAGCAGCATTTTGAGCAAACGACCTCAGAATCGAGTGCTGACAGCTCCAGCAGCTCCGGATGATGATTTCGGACTTGAGCGTATGTTCGCCTCGGGTTTTTGATGACCCGGGAGTATTTCGGCATCTGAATTGGAATTCAGGATTTCATAAGATTTAGAATTCAGCCTGGAATTGGACCTCATGATATCATGGTCCAAATGGAATTCCGGAACTGGCAATAGTTCTGTATAGTCATTTATGACTTGTTAGCAAAATTTGGGGTCATTCCGAGCAGTATAGACCCGTTCGGCGTATTGGTGAGCCATTGAAATTTTCTTGAAACTTAAGTTTGAAACTAAGGGGTTTTGGAGAGTGATTTCTAGTTTGGATGATGTTTTGAGTATTCCGAGAGTTCGAGCGAGTCCGTCTTATGATTTGGGAATTGTTGGTATAATTTGTCGGGGGCTTGGGTAGGCCTAAGAGCCTCCCGGACTCCAATCGTGGTAAAAAACCAGCAATTAATAGCTGGTGGGGGGGCTGTTTCTGGTGTGACCTCCCCTGCGGTCCATCAGCCGCAGGCGCGAGGCTCGCACCAGCGGCCAATACATCGTAGGAGTGGCCTAGGTCGCAGGGGCGACCCTTCCTCTCGTTGGCGCGGCTCCGCAGGAGCGGACAAAAGTCCGCAGGAGCGACCTCTCCCAGGGCCCATGCCAATCGGAGGCGCGACCAATTTCACGCAGGTGCGAGTCCGCACCTACGATCCAAAGGCCGTAGGAGCGAGAACTGCTGGGCAGTTCTATAAAAGGCCCACTCCGTTAATTTTCTTCCCAAACTCGTTTTTCCTCCATTGTTAAGATCCCCAAGAGCTCCAGATCAGTGTTAGCGAGTGATTAACTCAGGTAAGTGATTCTTTGGCTTCCCGCATGTTTATAACTTTGATTCTTGAGGAATTCCACTTTCACAAATCAAGAAAATTCATAAGAGGTTTTGGGAAAAATAGAGGGTTTTTGAGAAAATTCAAAATCTGATTTTTGAGCTATTATAGGATGATTAATTGAGTTAATATTGATCCTTAGGCAACGGGTAGCGCATTTCTTCAAGAATCGTAATTTTCCGGACGCAGAGGCTCGGAGTTGAAACCACCAATTGCGAGCCATCGAGGGTAATTTGGAGGATTCGTGTGTCTTGTCGATTTGTCCATAGACCGGAGGAGTACTTGTCCAGGTGAGTCTCCTTTCCAAACTTTGTAAGGGGGAAACGTCCCCTAGGCTCCTTGTTGCTAATTGTGATTGTTGAGGGGGCTGCGTACGTACCACGTGACGAGAGTCCGTACGTGGCATCTATACTGTATGTTGGTTAGCCGTAGGACCCACGAGAATGTTCTAGCTGTTTGTTTGATATTATCTGATGCCTTGTACAAGTTATTTGCCAGTATATGATGAAATGGAGCTATGATAGCTTTGAGTTAAATGTACATATTATTCAGATAAGAATTATGAATTTCATCAATTGATTAATTGTGTTACTCCTGATATAATTGATAAAGAGAACGGAGTAAATGAGATAAATCTTGATCCTGAGCTGTTGAGCAAAAATGAAGGTGATTGTAAATCCTTCCTATACTTGAATTATTCCACCATGGTGATATTATGAGAAAAGAGGATAATATGATATAAAATCCTAACTTTGACTGTCAAGAGAGATGTGAATATCCGATCCCGTTAAGCATTGATGAGTCGGTACCATGGTGTCTACATATACACATATATAT
>ML266529.1:34507-64529 GCA_005239495.1 Nicotiana undulata
ACCAGCCCCTGAGTCACAGGTTTGATTCGTGATCAGGGAAGAATTATACTACTATTTTTATCGGCCCCCGAGTCGCAGGTATGATTCATGATCGGGGAGGGTTTTACTTTACATCATTTGCCCCTGAGTCGCAGGTATGATTCGCGAGCTTGGAGATTTACTTTATCGAGCAAGCGCACGAGTCGCAGGTATGATTCGCGAGCGTGTGTAGCTTTATGACCGAGTCAGTCTTATGACCCACCCTTATGACTTCGGCCGATAGTCTTGTTCGTGTCGGTTATATATATATACAAGAATTTGCATTGAGTTGGGATCGTACGATAGTGAGTTGAGAAACGATACTGAGTACTGGAAAGTGAACAATTGAGATAATAAGATAAGACATTTCAGATAATGAGAAAGAAAACAAGTGATACGTATGATCAGCTTACAAAGAAAGGTTATGTTTGAGATTAGTTACCTGTTTGTTAATTACATGTCCATATACTTGATGTATTTTCTCACATGATTTATTGCTCGACATGTACCTTATTTTATTATGTACTGGACCTTAGTGGATATATATATTCTACCTCTCGTCACTACTCTTTACGAGTTTAGATGTGATACTCACTGAGTACATATTTGTTTATATGTACTCATGCTGCACTTTCTTTTCTTTTTCTGCCTTGNCCATACGGTGAGTTGTCTTCTTGGCGTCATCCTGACAGCACCCCTAGAGCCTTCTAGTTTTATTTATCTCAGTCTTTTGTCCCAGAATGAGGCTTGTATATTTATGTATATATATTTCAGTTGTGGTATCTATATAGCCGCCCGTTGACACTGTGACACTAGTCCTGGCACACACTTGTTGTAGTTATGTTGGGTTTCGGGGTTGTATATATTTGGCCTAGCTGTGGTTCATCTTGTATCTACGGCCTTACCTCATATCGCTGCTATATTACGCATTATATTTGTTATAAATTGTAAATAACCGGAATATCGAGTTCTGGGGTAGTAACTCATGGGGATTTATATTTTGGCTTGCCTAACCTCGCAGTTAGGTGCCATCACGACCTGAACCAGGTTTTGGGTCGTGACAGGGAATCAGGTCAAGCGTAGTTCAATTTACATTGTTGACAAAAGCATAAGGAATTACACATAGTAGCGCTTGACTGCATCTGAATTGATTGGTTTTAGCCAAACTTCTCCATCCATTTCTGCAAGTATAAGTGCTCCTCCTGTCAGCACTCTGTGAACCATGTACGAACCCTGCCAGTTGGGAGAGAACTTCCCTTTGGCTTCGTCTTGATGTGGAAAGATTTTCTTTAACACCAGTTGCCCTAGCGTGCATCGTCTCAGCTTGACTTTTTTGTTGAAGGCTCTGGTCATTCTGTTCTGGTAGAGTTGACCATGACAAACTGCATTCATTCTCTTCCCGTCTATGAGGGCTAGTTGCTCATAATGGTTCCTTACCCATTCCGCGTCGCTAAGCTCAGCTTACCCATTCCGCGTCGCTAAGCTTAGCTTCTTGTATAATTCTCAAATATGGAATTTCAACATCGACAGGAAAAATAGCCTCCGTACCATAAACCAGCATGTAGGGGGTTTCCCCTGTTGATGTGCGGACTGTGGTGCGATACCCCAGTAGGGAGAATGATAACTTCTCATGCCATTTCTTGTGCCTTTCTATCATCTTCCTTAGTATCTTTTTGATGTTTTTGTTAGCAGCTTCTACAGCTCCATTCATCTGAGGTCTGTAAGTTGTGGAGTTCTTGTGTTTGATCTTGAATGTTTCACACATGGCTTTCATCAAGTCACTGTTGAGATTAGAACCATTGTCGGTGATGATTGACTCTAAAACTCCGAACCGACAAATAACGCGGTCGCGGACAATGCCGGCCATGACTTTCTTGGTAACTGCTTTGTAGGAGGCTGCTTCGACCCACTTAGTAAAGTATTCAATGGCAACCAGAATAAACTTGTGTCCGTTGGAGGCGCCAGGCTCGATTGGCCAAATAACGTCCATACCCCAGGCGGCGAATGGCCATGGTGAACTTGTTGCGTTAAGCTCACTCGGAGGTACTTTTGTCATATCTCCATGTATCTGACATCGATTGCATTTTCGGACGTACTGGATGCAGTCTGTTTCCATGGTCATCCAGAAGTAACCCGCTCGGAGTATCTTCTTTGCTAATACAAACTTGTTCATATACGGGACCGCAGGTCCCAGCATGAATTTCTTCCAATAGTTTTGATGCCTGCTTTGCATCGACGCACCTTAATAACCCCAAATCAGGAGTCCTCCTATACAGGATTCCTCTGCTGTGAAAGAAATTGTTAGACAATCTCTGAAGTGTGCGCTTTTGAGTGGCGTTTGGAAGCTCTAGGTATTCTCCTTTTGCCAAATATTGCTTGATGTCATGAAACCAAGGATTTACATCTGCTTCTTCTTCGACATGGGCACAGTAGGCTGGTTGTGAGTCACATAAATAATAACCGCTTTTTGAGTCACATAAATAATGTCGAACTCACTCAACAGGATTTTCCACTTGGCTATCTCGCCAGTGGGCATGGGTTTCTGAAACATGTATTTCAATGGATCCATCCTTGATATGAGATATGTTGTATATGCACAGAAGTAGTGCCTCAGCTTCTGAGCGACCCAGGTCAAAGCGCAGCAAGTGCGTTCCAGCAAAGAATACCGGGCTTCATACGGAGGAACTTTTTGCTGAGATAATAAATAGCTTGTTCCTTCCTTCCTGTTTCGTCATGTTGCCCCAGAACGCAACTGAGAGCTCCATCTAGTACGGCAATGTAAAGTAGCAGGGTCTACCTGGCTCAGGTGGTACCAAGACCGGCAGTGTGGATAGATACTCCTTGATTCTGTCGAATGATTTTTGACAATCCTCGATCCACTTAGTTGCAGCGTCCTTCTTTAACATTTTTAAGATCGGTTCACAGATGACTGTAGACTGTGCTATGAATCGGCTGATGTAATTGGGCCTCCCCAAGAAGCTCATAACATCTTTCTTGTTCTTTGGCGGTGGTAGCTCTTGAATGGATTCGACCTTTGACGGATCCAATTCTATTCCCCGGCGGCTCACAATGAATCCCAGCAGGAACCTCGAATGCATACTTTGTGGGGTTCAGCTTCAGATTATATTTTCTCAACTTGTTGAAAAACTTCCTTAAATCTTCATATGATCAACAACTTTTTTTCATTTGATAATGGCGTCGTCCACATACACCTCGATCTCTTTGTGAATCATGTCGTGGAATATGGTAGTCATGGCCCTCATGTAGGTGGCCCCTGCATTCTTTAAACCGAACGGCATCATCTTATAATAGTACACTCCCCAGGGCGTGATGAACGCCATTTGCTCAGCATCTTCCTCATCCATCCAAATTTGATGATATCCAGCGAAGCAATCTACGAAGGACTGTAGCTCATGCTTGGCGCAATTGTCAATAAGAATGTGTATTTTTGGCAAGGGGAAGTCATCTTTAGGACTGGCCCGGTTGAGATCCTGGTAGTCGACACAGACTCTGACCTTCCCGTCTTTCTTTGGCACAGGTACAATGTTGACTAACCATGTCAGGTATTCAACCACCCGGAGAACTCTGGCGTTGATCTGCTTGGTAACTTCTTCTTTGATTTTCAAACTCATGTCAGGTTTGAACCTTCTGAGCTTCTGCTTTACCGGTGGACATGTCGGATTGGTCGGCAGTTTGTGAGCCACAATGGATGTATTTAAACCAGTCATGTCATCGTAAGACCAGGCGAATATGTCGTCATACTCCCTTAGGAACTCTGTATACTCTTTCTTCTCTGACGGTGACAAATGGATACTGATGCGTGTTTCCTTGACGTTTTCTGAATCTCCCAGGTTGACAACCTCAGTCTCATCTAAGTTGGACTTAGGTCTATTTTCAAAGTCTTCGACCTCCTTAACAATTTCGTCTGGTATATTATCTTCGTCTAAATCAATGTCCGTTTGTTTTGTCGCCTCATTGCACGTCACAGTCATCGGTTCATCAAGTAAAGTAATAGTAATGTTGTATAGATAAAATAATGAGAGAAAACAGTAGCGAATATATATTGAATTTGTAAGAGAAATTATAAATGCTTTGATAAATTGGATAACTGTTTTGAACATTGAAGATCTTATTGCGGGAATTGAAAAAAAAAAGGAAATGCAGAAAAGGGAAAATTGTTTAGTAAGTAAAATAGTAAATAATGCTTGTTTTTAGCCTTTCTACCCCGAGGCTCGGCGGGCTCTGATTATCCTAATAGACCAGTTCTTGAGATATGCTCCCTCGCTTACTTCCTGTACGTAAGAGCCTTCCTCCCCCTCCTCCTCGATAATAAAACAACAATCCATATCATCATCCTCCATGAACAAATTCCTCAGTGCAGCGAGTGCTTCTTCTTCGTCTAACCCATAAACAACGTCGGCTTGATGGAAGGTCTGCTCCAGATGCGGTATCGGCTGCTCCAATGGGTAGTAAGGACCGCGCCAAGGTGGTGACCATCTATTGAATTCTTCCCAGGTGTACTCAAATCCCAGACCGAAAGTAGTACCATGTTACCTGATCTTGATGGGTTTAGAGATTCCTTGAAGGTTCTTGCCGAGCCCTTTGCCAGGATTGTAACCATTAAAATTTAGTATACTCTCGATTTTGCTATCACACCATTTGTCTTTGTCAATGGATTTGACTCGCTCAATAGGTTATAAGTTCCTCCACCCAGTTTTCTCTTTCCATAAATCACAGGGATAGTTTGATGACTGTAGATAGGGTTTCTACCGTCGCCGTGGATAATTACCTCTTGGTGGTTCCACTCGAATTTCACCGCCTGATGTACTGTTGATGCGACGGCCCCAGCAGCATGGATCCAGGGTCTCCCTAACAAAAAATTGTAAGATGCCGGCACGTCTATTACTTGAAAGTCAACTTCGAACGAGGTTGGTCCCATCTGTAGGCATAGACTGATTTCCCCCATGGTAGCCCTTTGGGAACCGTCGAAGGCTTTCACGTTGATTGCTCCCTCTCTTATCTCATGTATCCCTTTACCTAATTTCTTGAGTGTTATCAACGGACAAATGTTAAGACTGGAACCTCCATCGATCAAGATCCTCGTGATGAAATGATCTTCACATTGCACGGTGATGTGCAATGCTTTGTTATGTCCCAATCCCTCAAGTGGTAGCTCGTTTTCATGAAAAGTAATTTTGTGACTTTCCAGTACCTGGCCCACCATATTGGCCATTTCTCCACTAGTGATGTTGTTCGGCACGTATGCTTCGCTCAACACCTTTAGTACAGCATTTCCGTGCTTCTCAGAATTCTGCAGCAAAGAGAGGATAGATATATGCGCTGGTGTCTTGTTCAGTTGGTCGATGACCGAATACTCTTTAGCCTGTATTTTCCTCCAAAGATCATCAAAACTTGTTTCAATGAGGGGAGGGCGGTTGGCAGCTTGCTTGCTTGACTCGGCCAGATGCTCAGGGGTATAGACTCTACCAGTTCTCGTCATACCCTGCTGTGATGGATTCTTCAAACCTGTTTTTACCTTTCCTTCTTGCCTCGACTGTATAATCCCAAGGGATAACATCTGAATAGAAAGGTGGTGTGGTTGACATTTCTACTGGAATAGGCGTGGTCATTCTTACTTCAACTGGAGTGTATGTTAGGGGTGGCCAGACTGCCTCGACTGGTGCTGGTGCGTTTGCTGGAGATACAAACTCAACTTCAATTCACATTGGTTCTTTTGCCTTTGCAGGGAGTGCTGCTTATAACTCAAATGGGATAGACATATGCACCTCGGCATTCTCAGATGGATGAATCTGGACTACGATCGGGTTTTGAGTGACTGCAGGTTTCTTTGGGTCATCGCCTTCTGCGATCAACCCGATTGACCCCTCGGGATCCCAATCATCATTTACTTCAATCATATGGATACCTCCACCCTTATGGTCTGGTAAAGGGTTATTGCGGACGTTTGGAGCGGGATCTTTTTCCACAATAATCTTGTTATTGATAAGGGTCTGTATCTTATCTTTCAAAGAGCGGAATTCTTCGATGGTGTATCTTTTCATGCCAGAATGGTATGCACAAGATTTGTTTGGGTTAACCCACTGAGAAGGGTTCTCAGGGGTGGCAGCAGGGATAGGTGTAACGTAACCACCAGCTTTAATTTTTTCATACAACTGGTCGATGGGCTCGGCTATGGCGGTATATTATTTTGGAGGGCGGCGATCAAAGTTAGGACGAGGCCTAGGGAAATTTTGGCGGGTAGGGAGTGATTGATAGTGAGGTGGCTGGGAATTATAGGTGTTGTAGATGGGAGCGGGATGTGAACATCTATGTGGGGTAGGTTGATATGTGGGCGGTGGAGCTTGGTTAGAAAGTGAGGGTGCTTGGTAGTTCGGGGTTGGCTGATATGTGAAGGGAGGTGTTGGGTAAACCTGGTATTTGGGTGGGTATTTGGCTTGTTGTGAAACCATTACGGCTCCCACGTCTCTCTTCTTAGACATACCACCGGACTGTAAAGCTTTGTTAGTGGCTTGCAAAGCTTCAAAATTTGTGACCATACCGTTCTTGATACCTTCTTCAATTCGCTCTCCGAATTTGATAATGTTGGAGAACTTGTGGACTTCAACCATCATTAGCCGTTCATAACATTGTGGGTCATGAGCTCAGACAAAGAACTTGTTCATCTGTTCTTCTTCTAAAGTAGGTCTGACTTTAGCAGCTTCCGACCTCCAACGAGTAGCATACTCGTGAAAGGTTTCGGTGGGTTTCTTCTTCAAGTTTAACACATCTGGCGCGTTCTCTGTATTGAATCTAAACATGTCCATGAAGTCTGTTTCCATGCCTACCCAGTTTGACCATTTCTTATGGTCTTGGCTGATGTACCAAGATAGTGTGTCTCCCTTCAGACTCCTCATGAACAGCTTCATGCCGATCCTTTCGTCTTTTCCTACGCCAACAAACTTATCATAGTAGGTCCTCAGATGGACCCTCGGATCACCAGTGCCATCAAACATCTCGAACTTTGGAGGTTTGTACCCCTCGGGTAGTTCGACATCAGGTTGTATACAGAGATCTTCATAGTTCAAACCTTCAATTCCCTTGACTCCCTCGACACCCTGAACTCGGCTAGTCATCTTTCTAAGTTCCTTAGCCAGATTCTTGATAAGCAAGTTCTTCTAATCAGATTCGGAGGTATGTGAGATAGGCGGAATGGAGTGGGTCACAGTTTCCATGTAGATGGTATTGTTGTAGGCATGGAAATGGTCCTTCGTGGGGTTTTGAGGCTCGTGGATGGATGGTGTAGTGTGGTTGTGGCAAGTGCTGCATGGTGCAGGGAGAGTTTGGTTCTTTGGGGAAGTGGCGTTATGGTGAGGTGCAGGGTGATTTGGTGGTTTTGGGATATTTTGTGGTGGTGTAGGGTTGACGTCAGGGATGTTCAGGGAAAATGACAGATTGTCCAGATTCCAGACCTAGTCGAGCTCCTCTTGAAACTTCAACAATTTCTGTTCCAATGGTGACATGTTCTCATGCAAAACCTGAATACACAGGCCTTCAATAGTCTCAACATGTTCAACCGTATTGTCTTTCCTGATACCGCTGGATTCTGCCATCTTACTTTTACCCTTGTTTCTACCTTTGGGAGGACTGAGAGGAGGAGTAGGTGGAGGACCTTTGGATATTGTGCGGTAAGCGGATGATGCCAGAATGTGTGAACTAACCTTTGGGGAAGGGGATAGTAGCTAAAAGAGAAACAAAACAAAAGGTAACCGAGGCAGTGAGGATTATGAAAAATATTGCAGAAAATAAACACATAATACGGAAATATAAAGCGTATCCTAAGTTGGGGACCTCTTTGTGCCCGAGGTAGGCGTAGCGACAAATTGATTCGGAGAACTTAAAAAATGCTAAATGCCTCATTTTATTGATAAAAAAAGGCACTAATGGACATAGGCCTTATTATATTAATGAAGAAAATAAGACACCCCTATCTATTTGGTCCAAGAAGAACCTTCCCCAGATTCGGCATTCTTGCTTCACTCGATCAGCTTTCCCAACTCGCGAAGTCCCAGCAGTTGGTAGGTTCTGGCTAAGTATCCCCCTGCAGCTCCTTCAGCCTTTTGGCAAGTCTTGATCCTTTTGATGAATTTATCTTCCAGTTCAACTATACCTTACTCCAAGTGACTTAACCTCTGGTTGTCACTAACAACCATGTCCTTCCATTCCTCGATCAACCTTTTGTTGGACTCATGTATATTGTGGTGATCGTCCTTACATTCACGGATCCTTTTGCGCAGTTGGTTGTACTTGACTTGTGCTTCAGCCTTTTTGTCTATGACCCGGTGACCTCGAATGAACCCCGGCTCGATTCAACCACCTAGATCTTTTTCTAACCAACCAAGATATAAAGGAGTGCAACCGGCATGATACATGTCTGACTCGATGGTGTCCTTTTCGAGCCGAACCCTACAGTGCCAGAGGTGCTGAGCTTGGCACTTGTGAGGGCTATCATCATTCTGAAAGTCTGCTCGAAGATGACTCATTTTTTATACCCTAGGTATTACCTGCCTTCTACCCGATTGCCTCATAACTCGCAGAGGGACGTAAGGGTATGTCCCCCTCAGACCAATCAGTATCAGAAATGAAGCATCTCGGGACCGAATGATGAACTCGTCTGTCGGAAACCACTCGAACATCCATTAAGTCTGATCCTCGATTAAGTTACCAAATAATTCAACCCATCCTTCGGCATTCTCCGGCTGAGCGAACAGGTTGGGAATATAGTTCATTCGCTTTGGGTGATGAAAAGCGATATGGTCATCCCAAACCCTTCGATGGATGTCTTGTCGATATTCACCTTTTTCAGATGTTCTATGAGCCAAAGTTGGAGTAGTAAGTTGCAACCTTCGAAATGCCTCACTCCTCCTTGACCCATTTCTAGGGCCCGATACATATCTGTGATGATCATGGGCACAATGCTGAAATCCTGCCCGTCTATCCCTTCCATTAGCGTCTTAGTTACCATGGCCAACCTAGTATGGATTCTTTCCTTCTTCATTGGGAATACAATCAAACCCAAAAAACACACCATAAACACGAACACTCGGCGATGGATATGTCCCAGAGACGTGATGGCAAACTCGTCTTGGTAGGTGCGGTACGATTTGTTGTGACCGTACCTTCATATAAATAGTCGAAAGGGATGTATGAATCCTTCATACACACCAATTATGGATTCTTCTTCAAACCCATCATTTTGAGGAAACCCCTGCCCGTGCGATTTTCAGGCATCAGCAACCCCGGAGATTCCCAAGCTAGACCAGCCAATCCTCTATCTCTTCTCATAAAGGCGTCATTTCAAGATTCCCAAAACGGAACACGGACCTATCATAGTCCCAAAACAGAGTAGCGGCCTCTATCATCATTTTGTTTGGCTGGATATCTAGAAGAGATGGTAGATTGCCCAGGTGTTTTCTAATGAGAGTTTTGTCACTAGAGTGGAGGTCTTCCCACCAATTCAGTAACCTAGGGTGAATATTGGCGACCATGCCGAATCTGGGGACTTCATGCCTCATTTTCTGCAAAACAGGCAAGGTTAGGCCCTTTACCCCCACCATACTCGACTATTTAACACCAATAATTAGCAGGAAGCATTTAGTTCTCCAAATAAATGCACAGAGCGTGAGGGTGTCCATTTGGATTTTAGGAAAACCCAATGGACTTTGGACAAGGTTGTCTTAAAGGTTATTGTGCGGACAAGACGTTAACCTGGCTAAGTTTGACCATGATGCATGCAAAAATATAACAGTAAGGTTTCTACGGGGTTTTAGACTGGTACCCTTGAGCGGACAACTCAAGGGGGAAGGCACGGAACTGTCGACTGCATCGTTGATCGACTAGTTTTACCGCAAATACGCCTTTCTGAATTTAAGGGCTAGTAATATAGGAATAGCGCAACCACTCATTGTAAGCATTGCTATAGTATTTTGTTTGGCACGAGTGGAATATGAATGTTGAGCATGGTATGCAATAAATAAGCATTTAAACACATAATAATGTATTTGCATGTTGAGGAAAGCGGTAAATACAAAATTTATGATTGAAAGCAATTACAACAGGAAGACAAAGAGACATGTTAGTTCTTTTCAAGCAAAATAAATATTCGAAAGAAGTGAACAATTAACAGCATGTAATATGGAAGAGGAAAGGGTGAAAACATTTAAACAAAAGGTCCAAATTCACGAAACAATTTGCAATGGTAAAAGCCTAGGTATATCCCCAGCAGAGTTGCCATGCTGTCGCGCCCCTTTTTCCCCTCTTAAAGCGGAGAGATTGGGTTTATGACATTTTGGACAACTCCTTTTTAAGGTTAAAAGGGTTAAAAGGAAGAGTCGCCACCTAACGATTTTTATGGTGTGTTAGGGCACCTAGATTAGTTAACTCGTAAGACTAGTTTGCGTTACCAGATATTGGGTAAGGGCTTGAGCTTATCCCAAGGGGAAGGTATTAGGCACCCCTCAGGATCCACAATTGTAGTTCCCGGCCAAATGGTATCGTGAATTCGGACGATAAGCAAATAACAAATAAGGCTCATATAAGAGGGGATTTCAAACAAGTATTGAAGTTTATTAAAAAGTTGAAATAAATCAAAAGTAAATATTTGAGAAAAGACGTCCTAGGTTTAAAGTAATATGGATCACACCAATGCAATACCCGATAGGCAGAGCTACACGTGGTATTAGCGCACTGGTGATCATATCCATATTCTACCCTTTCCCACCCCGTGAAGGTATTTAAAATGTGTGTTGGTCACAAAGTCTATCGCGTGCTATTACCCGTCCCATCCTATCAGTCCTGGAAGAGGCTAGGACTACTATTCCTAAAAAGGGAAAATACTAGGCTAAACCCTTAGGTTTAAAGGACAAAATGCTAGGCGAGAAGCAAGAACAGTTAGGACTGCAAACAGAGGGGAAACACATAGAGGCAAATACAAGGCTCAGATATACCTCCACAAGTTATACGCATAATAAGCACGACTAAAACACAAGTAAGGTCTTTAACTTCAGAACCTAAAGCATGATGTCTAGGTGAGAATACAGTAGCGAGGCAGGTTTATTGTAGAGTTTTAGAGAAAGGATTTTTTACCAGTTCAGAATACTAATTTTTGACCTATTATTAGCCAAAAGTACACAGAAGTAGATATCCAACTTTAGCAAGTTTAATCCCTAAGGCTTGCGTAGGTGTATTAAACTGCTTCAATTGCAACTGCTTTAGCTCCTAGTTTTAGAAAAATAGTCGTTAAGGAGGAATAAGTTTGTTTTAGTTACCAATTTTAGGAGAAATAATTGTGAAACATGGATAAGACTGCTTCAATTTTAACCAGGCAAAGAGAGTGAGTGATAAGAGAATATCAGTTCAAATTCTAAAAGGCATGATGTCTAAATGCAAATAAGATGCAACATGATGCAAAAGACTCTACATGGTATTCTAAATGCATGAGCATTTTCAGCATTGGAATCTATTTTAGCGAGATCCTTTTATTAATACATTTGCCTTAAGGCAGAACGCTTTAGTTAAACAGAAATCTGACTCCTAATACATGCTTTTCTAGGTATTCATAGCAGTAGGTTTTAAAACATGATTTTGGCTTAGATAACATGAGCATGTTGAGAATGAAATCCTAAGGGGACATGATTTCTAAAATGCAAGATTTGACAGTAATTAATGTTATTATTTAGCCTAAAACAGGATTTTTTAGGTGATGCAATTGTGAGAATGCTAAAAGCAGGAACATTATAACAGCCATTTCTTTGTCTATCCTATGAACATGATTTCTAATCGGACATAAGCATGATGAGATGCTGAAATAAAGAACCTAAGTATCATGGTATATAATGCATGAATGACATGTATTCCTAAGCATGGTGACTATTGCGCATACATATATGAAAAGTATACCTATAGGCATGGTTTCTACCCATATCTATACTAAGCATACATAACCCCGCCCATTTTATTATCCAACCCCAGAATCATTTTTACAATTAATTATTACAGACCAGCATTGCACAAATTACATAAGTAAACAAGAAAATTAAGAAGTTACACTATAGGGAGCATAACAGTAGGCCCAAGTCTCCAGATCCAACAATGCCATATGCCATGACCTTTTATAACCCAGGTGTGTCAGAGTTCCTAAGGATCTCAGAGGATCCCAGGTAGCGCTCACACCCAGGTACCCCAGCCAAGAGTGAGTTGGTGCAGTGTGGAATGCCAGCCTTGTGTGTCAGAGTTCAATGGGTACTCAAATGGTCCCCAAGGCAGTGCTCACACAAAAGGGGGGGGGGACTGAACTTAAAAACTAGGAGTAGGGAGATGTGCTCATGATAGAGGAAGCTAAGTAAAATAGTGTTTGAAAACAGTTTTGAAAAGGATAGGAATTTTTAATAAAGACCAGCTTTTCAAAAATAAGGGTTCAGTTGTTGAAAAACAATTTGCAAGACAAAACAGACAAAGTCAGCATCACATGATGGTCCAAGCAATCACAAATAAGGGTGAAGGGGTTTGAGGCAAAAGTATAGAGACTGTGAGGCAGGAAATACACATACACCTGATCAAAGGTTTCTAGGGATTCAGAGAATAAGTGTAAAACATATCAGCCAAGCAAACTAGCCTTATAACTGAATTAACACATTAGACATATGCAAGGGATACATATAAAGAGCAGAGACTGAGTGTGAGAAACATATTGAGCATGCAAGGCAAGGTAACAGTAGACATGTGAAAGAGAGATTCATAAACCTAGATGCAGGTTGAACATCAGAAACCTAAGTAGGAACATAATAGGCATGCTGAACTAGAGGGAGGGGGAGGGAGATCACATAGGTAAAATGGACATGCTAATTTCAAGGTAAATAATAGAACCACAAGTAGGAACATGTAAGAAAAGTAACAGGCATGCTGAACTAAAAGGGAAAAATAGACATGTTAGTCGCAAGGTAAACAGCAGAACCATAAATAGAAGCATAAGAGAAACAAAAGGAATCTTAATACAAACAAAAACATGTTGTTTTAGATGTTGTAGGCTTAAACTGAAACCATACCAGTTGAATGAGAGAAATGAAGAGCAGCAAAGTAATGAAGAGCATCAAAGTAATGAAGAACAGCAAAGTGAAGAGCAGCAAATTGAAGAGAGGCAGAGCAATAGTGTAGATGCAACAGAACAGTAGGGCAGTAGAGTAATAGCACATTAGAATCACTCAGTTTTTCGCTTGCAGCCAAATGAGTTGCAAGTAACAACAAGAGAGACAAGAGAGTATGTGTGTGTAGATGCAGTAGAACAGTGTATTGTTCGTGTGATTGTGAGGGGTGAATAGACTGTATATATAATGCTAGAAACAAGCACAGGGTAGCACAATTATAGGAACAACATCAATTAAACCAATCGGAAGTTGGGACTCCCTTCAATCAGGGAGTTATGATTTACCGAGTGTAAATTAGACTAAATAAAGAAAAATCAATAAGAAAATTGATTATACCATAATAGAGTAATAAAGAATGTGGTATATAGTAAGGGCTGAATACAGAATGCTCCGAGTAAATAAGGTATATGTCAAATATTTGAAAACATATTTAGGCACGTAAAATATGGTAGAATACAATTTGATTTTGAAAATAAATCACAGGAATCACGTATAGGACTAAAATCACAAGGGAATCAGTTTTAATTAAGGAAAGTATCACACATGTAAGGAAGTAATTTAAAATCAGTAAAAGGTTCTAAGGAAAACACATATGAGTCACAGTTTTGAGAAACGATATCACAACCTTGAGAGAGATCAATAGAACCAGTAGGGAATACTATGTAAGGGCTAATATAACAAGCAATTGAATCTGTTAAGCAATGAATAGCACAAAATCAAAGAAGACCTTAGGCAAGCAGTAGAGAATAGCAAAAGATTGAAATCATAGATACACTTAACATCTACGATAGATAAGAGTTAAAACAACGCGTCAGTCATAGATAGATTCAGAGTTTAGGGAAAACTTGGGGTTTTCAGTAAAGCGAGTTAAAAATGATAGAATCTTTGAATAAATCATTGAATAAAAGAGAAAACATAGAATAATATTAAAGCAGAAGCAGAGAAATCATTTTTTAAAGAAGGGGTTATTAACCCTAGTTAAAATGAAAGATCGTTTAAAGATGAAGGGTTTTTCAGAGAAAAATATGTAAAGAAACTCCGTAATATCGTGGATCTAAAGTAGATCTAGAAGAAATCGAAAAGACATAGGGTTAGAGTTTCGTGGAACCTAGAGAAGTAGGAAAAACCTCAAAGATGTCGCCAGCTTAAGCCGGAAAGGTTGTAGTTCTTTACTCAAACGGTCGGGGGAGGCCGGAAAGTGGCATGGGGACCATGAGAGGTGAGTGAACCGCTCCAGCTTCGCCTGAGGACCCTAGGGTATCACTGGACCGGTGCAAGATGGATAGATAACCAGGAGATGATGAAGAAGGTTTCCGGTGAGAGAATCAGCCGGAGAAGGTGAACAGACCCCATCGGATGAGAGAAGCCAAGGGAGGCTTCTAGAGAGAACTAGAGCGTAACAGAGAGAGATAGAGAGAGAATGAGTGTTGAGGGAATGAGGGGTCGGAGGGGGGGTAGTTGGGAGTTAATTGAGGTAACTTAGATCTGGAACGTTGATCTCATATGATCAACAGTTCAGATCAAGCATGGGGTTGGACCGGGTAGGAATGGGTTTGGGTTGGGTTGGTTAATGGGTTTTGGGTCAGGTGGGGCTGGGTTAAATGTTGGCTAAAATTTAAATAAAATGGGGCTAAGTGTTAAATACCCTTAAATTAAGATAATTAATTAATTAAAATAGCTGCTAATTGTGTAAAATGAAATTAAAATCAAATAAATGAAATTAAGATAGTTAACTACTATAAAAATATAAAAATGATCAGTTGTTGCTTTTAACAATGGTATAAATTTATATTTGTGTTATAATCGCAAAAACTGCAGAAATTAACTAAATAATGTCAATATTGGCTAATTTATAAAATAATTAAATTCTAATGGTATTGAATAGGATATAAATAACATATTGATCAAGAAAATGATTTGAAATTGTTTATAACATCATTTATGCATAATTATGAAAAAGTATGGAACATAAAATATTAAATAAACAAGAAAAGAATTTGATAAAAATACGGAAATTATGGAAAAATATCAATTACTGCAAAGAGTGATTTTGAAAGTAGATATGCAATTTTGAAAATAATTTGAGGAAAAATTGGGTATCAACACTAATTATATAAATAAATCCAAAAACTACCCCAGAGTCTGGTGTCACAATTCACGAACTATTAAAGAATACTACAAATATTGGGCTTAAAGAAATAGTGTAACTGTTCTGAATATAATGAAACAGTTTTATAAAAAAAGGAAAAGAATCTCGGGATCTGCGAACGCCGGCAGATATACCTCGTGTCTCCAAATGAATAGATGGCTGCTCTGAAAATCTCTACTGCTGGCTAGTACCTGGATCTGCACAAAAGAGTGCAGAGTGTAGTATCAGTACAACTGACCCCATGTACTGAGTAAGTGTTGAGCCTAACCTCGACGAAGTAGTGACGAGGCTACGGCGGGCCTTTAGCAATATAACCTATGACAATAATATATAAAGCAAGAAGGAAATCTAAGCAAATAAATAAATACAGCAACATCAATAAAATAACTCAGCCGCCTTTTCCAGGTCTCAGATATAACCAGATCTCAAATAATTTTCCAACTTTCCAAACTTTAACTTTAAATAAAAGTAGTGCCAAAAATATGAAGAATAGTAAAATAAACATTAAGCTTTTCAAATATTTATTTTCTTTGAAATTCAGTAAAAATATAAATGTCCTCCCTTATTGCTCCTTGTTGCAGCATGCAACCCGCTCCTATCTGTCCACCCTTATTGCTCCTCCCTAAATATATCACCCTTATTACTCTTGTTGCGGAGTGCAACCCGCTCCCACCAGACATATCATATCAATTTATTCATAAATTTCACAATTCAGGCCAAGCCTTTCACAATATTTTTGTCTTAACAATTATAAATAAGAAATTGTATTTTTCTCATAACTTCATCAATATCCTCTCAACCATGAAACCAACGGGAACATAAATATATATACCTTGTAAAAACAATACCGAATTGCTCAATCGTTTTATACCACAAGGGAACCAAATAAACAATAAATAATCTTTCCGAAAATAACCACAACAATATTTAACAACAAAATAACAAGGTCATGCAGTCATAGAAACAATAATGAACATAGCATAATAAAGATAAGAATCAATTAAGTTGGAAACAGGAAAGGGATCAGGTTCAACAGGAATTTGGTGGTTTATAGATACTCATCACCTCACCTATTCACCACACACATGCATTTCACATGTAAAACAAGTGGGGATTCCTATTCCCTCAAGTCAAAGTTCGACCAAACACTTACCTCAATTTCGTAGGTCACTCACTGCTCAATTACAAATTTTCCTCTAGAATCTTGTTCTAACTTGCTCGAATCTAATCATAATTAACTCAATATCATTAATGAATGCTAAATGAACTAACCTTATTGTAAAACATGAATTTTTTTAAGTTTTCTAAAAAAAAAAGTGAAAACCCGACCTCGGGCCCACTTGGTCTAAACTCGGGGTTCGGACCAAATTACGTTTACCCATTCACCCACGAACCCAAGTATACAATTAGTTTCAAAATCCGACCTCAATTCGATATAAAAATTTAATTTTTACAAAATTCCCTAATTCTACTCAAACCCTCAATTTTTACCATGAAAATTCTTAGCTTTTTATTTAAAAGTGATGAAAATCAATAAGGAATTGAAAGAGTAAAGTTCAGAATTGATTACCAATGACTTGGGGATGATATTTGGTGAAGAAAATTGTTCCTAGGTCTGTGGGGTTCGAAAATATGAGGAAGAAGAAGGTTTGCCCGTTTTTAAATTGTTTTTATATCACTGGACAGGTAATCTATGCGTTCGCGAGCCTTTGGCCGGGT
Source organism: Nicotiana undulata (assembly GCA_005239495.1). Classification (NCBI taxonomy): domain Eukaryota; kingdom Viridiplantae; phylum Streptophyta; class Magnoliopsida; order Solanales; family Solanaceae; genus Nicotiana; species Nicotiana undulata. Next base: position 51,593 of record ML266529.1, read on the forward strand.
TCGCATAGGCTTAATATCCTATGTCTTCGCGTTCGTGAGCCTAGGGCCGCATTGCACTGTATAAAGACTACCCATCCTCCAGCCCCCTTCCTACTCTATGTGATCACCTAATATTGGACGTGTTCGCGTAGAGCAATTTCCTAAAGCTTCGCGTTCGCGTCCTACCCTGTGCGTTCGCGTAGGGTAAATCAGCCTCCCCCTCCCCAGGTCCCAAATACTCTATGCGTTCGCATCTGGGAGGAGGGTGTTCGCATAGAAAAAGGTGACCCCCCAGCACTTTTACCCTATGCGTTCGCGTTCAAAGGAGTGCGAACGCAATGCATAAAACAGTTGTGCACCAGCAACAACAAAACAGGAGAAATTCAAGTTCAAAAACATCCCGTGGCCTATCCAAAACTTACCCGAGTCCTCAGGGCTCTAAACAAAACATGCATGCAAGTCTAAAAATATCATACGGACTTGCTCGTGCGATCAAATCATGAAAATAACATGTAAAACTATGAATTAAACCTCAAAACTCATCATTTTTATCAAGAACTATTGTAGTTCATAACTTTTCAACCGGATGTCCGAATCACATCAAACGAACTCCGTTTTCACCAAATTTCACATTTAACCTTTAAATATAATAACAAATCTGTACCGGGCTCCGTAACCAAAATACGGTCCCGATACCAATGATTTCACACAGTAATTCTTTTCTTTATTTCATAAATATTTCAGCAAAATAATTTCTTTCAAAAATTGATTTCTAATGCTTGGGACCTCGGAATCCATTTCCGGGCATACGCCCGAGTCCCATATTTTACTGTGGACCTCTCAGATCGTCAGAACACGGATCCGGGTCCGTTATCAATATTAATCAAATTTTCATTCTAGAATATACTATTTCTCATATTTTCACATAAAAGCTTTCCAGTTTCACGCCCGGACTGTGCACACAAATCGAGGTATTTAAAACTAGTCTTTTTATGGCTATAAATCATGGAAAGGAGTCTAAATTTATAAAATGACCCCTTGGGTCATCACAATCTCCACCTCTAAAACACATGTTCGTCCTCGAACGGACATAGAAATTACCTTAATTGGCGAACAAGTGTGGATATCTACTCAGCATGTCCGACTCAGACTCCCAAGTAGCTGCCTCAATGGGATGGCCTCTCCACTACACTCGAACTGAAGAAAAACTCTTAGATCTCAACTGACGAACCTACCGATCTAAAATTTCTACCGGTTCCTCCTCATAAGTCAAGTCTTTGTCCAACTGGATAGAGCTGAAATCTAACACGTGGGACGGGTCACCATGATATTTTTGGAGTATAGACACATGGAATACCGGATGAAATGAGGATAACACTGGAGGCAGCGCAAGTCTATAAGCTACCTCCTCCACTCTATCAAGAACCTCAAAAGGCCTGATATACCTAGGGCTCAACTTACCCTTCTTCCCAAATCTCATAACACCCTTCATGGGCGACACACGAAGCAATACTCTCTCTCCAACCATAAATGCCACATCACGAACCTTACGATCGGCATAATTCTTTTGACTAGACTGAGCTGCACGAAGTCTCTCCTGAATAATCTTGACCTTATCTAAGGCCTCCTGAACTAAGTCTGTACCCAATAACCGAGCCTCTCCCGGCTCAAACCATCCAACTGGAGATCTGCACTGTCTACCATATAACGCCTCATAAGGAGCCATTTGAATGCTCGACTGATAACTATTATTATAAGCAAACTCCGCTAACGGCAAGAACTGATGCCACGAACCTCCAAAGTCAATAACACAAGCGTAGAGCATATCCTCCAATATCTGAATGGTACGCTCAGACTGCCCGTCATTCTAAGGGTGAAATGATGTACTTAACTCTACTCGGGTACAAAACTCACGCTGAACTACTCTCCAAAAGTGCGAAGTAAACTACGTACCCTGATCAGAAATGATAGACATGGGCACACCATGAAGGCGAACAATCTCCCGAATATATAACTCAGCTAACCGCTCTGAAGTATAAGTACTTGCCACAGGAATGAAATGTGCTGATTTAGTCAGTCTATCCACAATAACCCAAACTGCGGCAAATTTCCTCTGAGTCTGTGGGAGCCCAACAACGAAGTCCATAGTGATACGCTCCCACTTCCAGTCGGGAATCTCTATCTGCTGAAGCAAACCACCAGGTCTCTGATGCTCATACGTTACCTGCTGACAATTTAATCAATGAGCCACATACGCTACAATGTCCTTTTTCATCCTTCTCCACCAATAATGATGCCTCAAATCTTGGTACATTTTAGCTTCCCCTAGGTGAATAGAATACTTAGAACTATGAGCCTCCTCAAGGATCAACTCACGAAGGCCATCAACATTAGGAACACATAAATGACCCTGCATCCTCAAAACACCATCATCTCCAACTGTAACCTGCTTGGCATCACCGTGCCGAATTGTGTCCCAAAGGATTGCCAAATGTGGGTCAACATCCTGCCGCTCCCGAATACGCTCAATTGGAGAAGACCGATCGACTGTACAAGCTAGAACACTGTTGGGCAAAATATCCAACCTCACGAACTGATTAGCCAATGTGTGAATGTCTGAAGCCAACGGTCTCTCACCAACTGGAATATACGCAAGGCTGCCCATACTCACCGCATTTCTACTCAATGCATCGGCCACCACATTGGCCTTCCTTGGGTGATGCAATATGGTGACATCATAATCTTTTAGTAACTCTAACCATCTCCGCTGCCTCAAATTTAGATATTTCTACTTGAATAGGTAATGGAGACTACAATGGTCAGTAAAAACCTCACACGTCACGCTATAATGATAGTGCCTCCAAATTTTCAATGCATGAACAATGGCTGCCAACTCAAAGTCATGAACAGGGTAATTCTTCTCATGGACTTTCAACTGACGAGACGCATATGCAATCACCCTGCAATTCTGCATCAATATTGCTCCAAGTCCAACTCAGGAAGCGTCACAATACACCGTGAAAGAACCCGAACCTGATGAGAACATCAACACCGGTGCTGAAGTCAAGGCTGTCTTGAGCTTCTAAAAGCTCGCCTCGCACTCATCTGACCATTTAAATGGGGCACCTTTCTGAGTCAATTTAGTCATTGGGGATGCTATGGATGAGAACCCCTCCACAAAATGACGGTAGTAACCCGCCAAACCCAAGAAACTCCTAATCTCCGAAGCTGTAGTGGGTCTAGGCCAGTCCTTGACTGCCTCTATCTTCTTAGGATCAACCTGAATACCCTCCGCTGACACAATATGACCCAAAAAGGCTACTGAATCTAACCAGAACTCACATTTAGAAACTTGGCATACAATTGATTATCTCTCAAAGTCTGGAGTGCTATACGGAGGTGCTGCTCATGCTCATCCCGACTATGGGGGTATATAAGAATGTCATCAATGAACACGATCACGAAAGAGTCCAGATGAGGCTTGAAAACCCGATTCATCAAATCCATAAAGGCTTCTGGAGCATTAGTCAGGCTAAAAGACCTAACCAAAGGTTGTCTTAGGAATATAAGACGCCCTAATCTTCACCTGATGATAGCCCGATCTCAAATCAATTTTCGAAAATACCCTAGCACCCTGAAGTTGATCAAATAGGTCATCAATCCTCGGTAGCGGATATGTATTCTTGATAGTTACTTTATTTAGCCGCCGGTAATCTATACACATTCTCATCGACCCATCTTTCTTCTTTACAAACAAACAGGTGCACCCCAAGGCGAGACACTAGGTTTGATGAAACCCTTATCTAGCAAATCTTGCAACTGTTCTTTCAATTCTTTCAATTCTGGTGGGGACATCCGATATGGAGGAATAGAAATGGATTGTGTGCCCGGAGCCACATCAATACAGAAATCAATATCCCTGTCGGGTGGTATACCCGGCAGGTCTGCAGGAAATACCTCAGGAAACTCACGCACGATAGGAACTGACTCTATGGAAGAAACCTCGGCATCAGAATCACGAATATGAGCCAAATAAACCAAACACCCTTTCTTCACCATGCAGCGAGCCTTAACGTATGAAATTACACGGCTGGGAGAATGAGTAGGAGCCATTTCCATTCTAATCGAGGCAACCCCGGTAAGGCTAAAGTAACTGTCTTGGTGTGATAGTCCAAAATGGCATAATAGGGCGACAACCAATCCATGCCCAATATAACATCAAAGTCAACCATGTCTAGAAGTAAAAGATCAACACTAGTTTCAAGACTTTCAAATAACTACCACGCACGAACGATATACTCGATCTACCAAAATAGCATCCCCCACCAGTGTAGCCACATAAATAGGAACACTCAAGGGATTACGGGGCACATTCAAATATGAGGCAAAATAGGATGAAACATACGAATAAGTAGACCCCAGATCAAACAAAACTGAAGCAGCTCTATCACAAGCTGAGATGATATCTGTAATAACAACGTCGGAGGACTCTACCTCGGGCCTGGCTGGAAATGCATATAGTTGGGGTGGGCCCCGCCACCCTAAACCACACCTCTAGGAGGAATCCACCTTTAGCAGGCTGACCTCCACCTCTAGCCATTTATCCTCCACCTCTAGCCATTTATCCTCCACCTCTAATATTCTGGCCTCTACCTCTAACTATCTGACCTCTACCCCTTGCTGGATGGGCTGGTGGTGTTGCAGCTTGTGCCAGAACTATGGCACGAGAACCCTGGTGTTGATGCTGATTACTTAGAAACCTCGGTCAAGCTCTCTGAATATGCCCATATTCACAACACTCAAAACATCCCTCCTGATATGACGAGTGACCCTGACGAACCGGCTGACCACAATAATAACTCTGCGATGTGCTCTAATAGGAGCAGAAGGAGCACTGTAGACTGGTTGAGCAGAAGGAGGCACATAAGAACCACGACCCCTTAAAGTACCATGTGAAACCTGTAGTGCTTAATGGAATGGCCTGGAAGAATGGACTCTGCTAAATGAAGTCTCGCAGATGAGGCACCACTGATACCATCGGAATGGCGAGGTCTCTTGTCTGACCCCTGACCTCCCATCCCCAGAACTGACTCAACCCTCCTAGCTATATTAGTTGCATCCTGAAGGGAAATCTCAGACCCTATCTCCTTGGACATCTGCAACCTGATGGGCTGAGCAAGGCCATCAATAAACCGCCTGACCCTCTCCCTCTCTATGAGCAATAAAAGAATAGCATGTCTAGCCAAATCCACAAAACGAGTCTCATACTGGGTCACAGTCATGCTGCCCTACTGAAGTCGCTCAAACTGACGACGCTTACCCTCTCGAGTAGTAACAGGCAAGAACTTCTCCAAAAAGAGATGAGAGAACTGATCCCAAGTCACAACAGGTGATCCAACTGGCCTAGTCAACAGAAAATCCCTCCACCATTTCTTGGCGGAACCAGTCATCTGAAAAGCGGCAAAATCGACCCCATTGGTCTCCAAAATACCCATATTACGCAACACCTCATGACAACTATCCAGATATTCCTGAGGATCCTCTAAAGTAGCACCACTGAAATGAACAGGAAATAACTTAATGAACCTGTCCAATCTCCATAAAGCATCGGTAGACATAGTTGCCCCATTAACGGGAGGCACTGCTACAACTGGATGAATTACCCCAACTGGATTGGCTACTGAGGTTTAAACTTGAGGAGTAGTCTGAACTGGAGTGTGGGTAGCAGAAGTCTGGACCCCTCTTTCAGCCTGAGATACGGCTGCTGCAACAGGGAATGTGCCCGTTTGGGCCACACTCTCCATCAAGCCCACTAAACGGACCAAAGCATCCTGAAGAACTGGGGTAGCAATAAACCCCTCGGGAACCTGAGTTGGTCCCGCTGGAACAGTCTAAGCCGGAACCCCCTCATCAATCTCAATCTGGGGTTCCGCAGCTGGGGCTGGTGCCTGAGCAACGGGCTGACTCCTGCCCCTGCCTCGGCCTCTGCCCCTAGTAGGAGCTGCTGCTGCTGGAGGACCGGAATGCTGGTCAGCGGAAGAAGAAGCATGTGTTATTGCCATCTGCGAGAGAATAGAAGAATTTAGTCATTATTTGGGAAACAAGAATCGCATGATAGAGTAGAAACAAAAATGGAGTTGTTTCCTAACTAAATAACCTCCGAGATATAAGTACAGACGTCTCCGTACCGATCCTTCGGACTCTACTAAGCTTATTCGTGAATTGTGAGACCTAAGCAACCTAGTGCTCTGATACCAACTTGTCACGACCCAAATTCCCAACCTTAGGGATCATGATGGCGCCTAACACCACACTTGCTAGGCAAGCCAATGTTAGAGTTCGCTTAACTATTTCCTTTAATTAACCATTTAAATAGGATAAAATAGTTATAAATTAATACTTAATCTAATGGATTTAAATAAATACTTCACAATATAAGATAATAAACAATTGACTAAACCGAGCCATGAACTAATTATATAAATAAATCCAAAAACTATCCCAGAGTCTGGTGTCACAATTCACGAACTATTAAAGAATACTAAAAATGCTGGGCTGAAATAAATAGTGTAACTGTCCGGAATATAATAAAACAGTTTTATAAAAATAGGAGAAGACTCTCGGGATCTACAAACGCCGGCAAATATACCTTGTGTCTCCAAATGAATAGATGGCTGCTCTAAAAATCTCTAATGCTGGCTAGTACCTGGATCTGCACAAAAGAGTGCAGAGTGTAGTATTAGTACAACTGACCCCGTGTATTGAGTAAGTGCCGAGCCTAACCTCGACGAAGTAGTGATGAGGCTACGGCGGGGCTTTAGCAATATAACCTGTGACAATAATATATAAAGCAAGAAAGAAATCTAAACAAATAAATAAATACTGCAATAACAATAAAATAACTCAGCTGCCTTTTCCAGGTCTCAGCTATAACCAGTTCTCAAATAATTTTCCAAGTTTCCAAACTTTAATTTTAAATAAAAGTAGTGCTAAAAATATAAAGAATAGTAAAATAAACATTAAGCTTTTCAAATATTTATTTTCTTTGAAATTCAGTAAAAATATAAATGTCCTCCCTTATTGCTCCTTGTTGCGGCGTGCAACCCATTCCCACCTGTCCACCGTTATTGCTCCTCCCTAAATATATTACCCTTATTACTCCTGTTGTGGCGTGCAACCCGATCCCACATGTCCACCCTTATTACTCCTTGTTGCGGCATGCAACTCACTCCCACCAGACATATCATATCAATTTATTCATAAATTTCACAATTCATGCCAAGCCTTTCACAATATTTTTGTCTCATCAATTATAAATAAGAAACTGTATTTTTATCATAACTTCATCAATATCCTCTCAACCATGAAACCAACGGGAACATAAATATATATACCTCGTAAAAACAATACCGGACTGCTCAATCGTTTTATACCACAAGGGAACCAAATAAGCAACCAATACTCTTTCCGAAAATAACCACAGCAATATTTAACAACAAAATAACAAGGTCAAGTAGTCATAGAAACAATAATGAACATAGAACAATTAAGATAAGAATCAATTAAGTTGGAAACGGGAAAGGGATCATGTTCAACAGGAATTTGGTGGTGCATAGATACTCGTCACCTCACCTATACACCACACACATGCATTTCACATAGCAAACAAGTGGGGATTCCTATTCCCTCAAGTCAAAGTTAGACCAAACACTTACCTCAATTTCGTAGGCCACTCACTACTCAATTACTGCTTTTCCTCTAGAATCTTGTTCTAACTTTCTCGAATCTAATCATAATTAACTCAATATCATCAATTAATGCTAAAGGGACCAACTTTATTGAAAAATATGATTTTTCCTAAATTTTCTCAAAAATAAAGTGAAAATCCGACCCCGGTCTTGCTTGGTCTAAACTCGGGGTTCGGACCAAATTACGTTTACCCATTCACCCACGAACCCAAGTATACAATTAGTTTCGAAATCCGACCTCAATTCGATATAAAAATTCGATTTTTACAAAATTCCCTACTTCTACTCAAACCCTCAATTTTTACCATGAAAATTCTTAGCTTTTTATTTAAAAGTGATGAAAATCAATAAGGAATTGAAAAAGTAAAGTTCGGAATTGATTACCTATGACTTGGGGATGATATTTGGTGAAGAAAATTGTTCCTAGGTCCGTGGGGTTCGAAAATATGAGGAAGAAGAAGGTCTGCCCGTTTTTAGATTATTTTTATATCACTGGACAGGTATTCTATGCGTTCGCGAGCCTTTGGCCGCATTCGCATAGGCTTAATATCCTATGTCTACGCGTTCGCGAGCCTAGGTCCGCGTTTGCACTGTATAAAGACTACACATCCCCCATCCCCCTTCCTACTCTATGTGATCGCCTAAGCTTGGTCGCGTTCGCGTAGAGCAATTTCCTAAAGCTCTGTGTTCGCGTCCTACCCTGTGTGTTCGCGTTGGGTAAATCAGCCTCCCCCTCCCTAGGTCCCAACTACTCTATGCGTTCGCATTGCGTTCACATAGAACAAAATGACCCCCCCCCCCCAGCACTTTTACCCTATGCGTTCGCGTTCGAAGGAGTGCGAACGCAGTGCATAAAATAGTTGTGCACCAGCAGCAGCAAAACAACAGAAAATTCAAGTGCAAAAACAACCCGTGGCCTATCTGAAACACACCTGAGCCATCGGGGATCTAAACAAAACATGCACGCAAGTCTAAAAATATCATACGGACTTGCTCGTGCGATCAAATCATGAAAATAACATGTAAAACTGTGAGTTAAACCTCAAAACTCATCATTTTCATCAAGAACTCTTATGGTTCATAACTTTTCAACCGGATGTCCGAATCACGTCAAACGAACTCCGTTTTTCACAAAATTTTAATGTTAACCTTTAAATATCATAACAAATCTGTATCCGACTCCGGAACCAAAATATGGGCCCGATACCAATGATTTCACACATTAATTTTTTTCTTTATTTCATAAATATTTCAGCAAAATAATTTCTTTCAAAAATTGATTTCTAAGGCTTGGGACCTCGGAATTCATTTCCGGGTATACGCCTGAGTCCCATATTTTAATGCGGACCTCCCGGGATTGTCGAAATACGGATCTGGGTCTGTTTACTCAAAATGTTGACCAAAGTCAATATTAATCAAAATTTTATTTTAGAATTTACTATTTCTCATATTTTCACATAAAAGCTTTCTGGTTTCATGCTCAGACTGCGCACGCAAATTGAGGTACTTAAAATTATTATTTTTATGTCTATAAAGAATGGAACAGAGTCTAAATTTATAAGGGGTCATCACTCTCTCTTGTATCTCTGATATTAAGAGTAATCCTGCAATGTTCTTAATCACGGTGTCTATAACTTCTTGGGTCCAATAAGCAGACTCCTAATTTACTTTGTTGATGTAACTCTTTAGTTTCCTTCTCCTTTTGATCAGCCTTTATGCTTAAGCTATCTTCCAATCTGCGACTTATGGTGTTACTTTAGCCTTTCATGGACGCTTATGGAATATCCATGATACCATCATCTAACAATTCAATCCTTTCTCCATGACCTGAACTTAATTCTTTCTTTTAACTTACACCGGAGTCTTCTACGGCTATACGATTGACAACATATATGATGCATGGATAATACTCTGGAATCTTGAGTGCATTCATAATGTAACAAACTCTAGATCATTGATCGAATAACTTTTTTCGTTCCATTTTAGCTTTCTTTCAACGTAAGCTATTACGTTTCCTGGTCTTTCTACCACCCCTTGTTGCGTCGATACTTAGCTTATCTTAGTTCCCACATTTTCCATAGTTTTCATACAACTCATATGATCTCGAATATTACTTCTAATTTTATTTTCCATTCATTAGCCACGGTAGGTGCCACTTTCCTTTGGAGTGCTTACAATGTTGTTGCGAGACTATTGTTACATGACCATTTCCTCTGTTGTGCTTAGGTTGAATCCTTCTTCCTTATCTCCTCAGCTAGCCTTTCGTTGTAGTACTTAGGGAGAACTCTTGACTCTCGTAAATCTATGAGCTTATTACGAACCTTTTTTATGTCCTTCCTTGCCTATAATCATCTGTAGTTGTTTACCTCCGTGCCCTTGTGCTTGTAGGGTTGCGTCTGAACTAATATTTTGACTGCCTTCCTAGTGGCACTTTATATATCCCCGTAATACTCATACGGTACCTTTAACTACCCCGACTCCTATTTGAATATATCTCAAGTATTATAATGACATTACTGTGAGGCTGAATTCTCCGTGTTGGGTTTTACTATGTTTATCTTGCACGATCTGCTGATATGTCTGTGTTCTCTTGTCTATCACTAACTAGGATCTTCCTGAATCAATTACTAACTACTCGTTGGCTCATTCTCATATCAATATTCTACGTAATCTTTCTTGGATTATTTCCTTTGTCTTAACTTATGTCTCGCACTGGCTTCTTATCTATCAATAACAACTCGGCAGGAACTCTAACCTCCTCTCCTTGACGTTGTACTTGCATAATATTTTGGGATCGTAGCCTATCTGTAGGCTTTGAATAAGTGCAACATCATCCCTTTCTTATTTTTATTGCATTCTTCCTTTACCATTTCATAGCTACTATAACCACTTAATTTTTGACTTAACGCCACATCACTCCATATTCCCCCCTTTAGGGGAGTACTAAGAGTTTAAGCCACGAGGATCTACCTATAGACTTTATCTTTGGAGACTTTTCACATCATCGATGACCCTTACTTGCCTTGCGGCAATCTTTCTGTACAAAGGATACAAAAATCCTTACTCATGATAATGACACCTATTGTAATTGCCATACACATTTCCTTAATTTTAACTTTACTCACATTGCTTGTTTTAGAGAAGCATCTGCCTGAATGACCATTCTCTGAATTTCTCATGAATCTTATTCTATGGTCCATTCTATTATCGCCGGAATGCAATCTGAAATTCTCATGATGCTGACTATTATCAAATCACTTAGCCCCTAATTCATGTTTAGTATATCTTGTTCACTAGCCCATATTGATTTCTATTACTCAGGGGATTAACTCTCCCTTCCGGTAGTCGCGTTGGAGTCACGAACTTATTTTTTTCGAAATGAGGATATAACTTTATGGCCTATACTCTTTTGTTATCTCAAGGCCTGGATTCTCTCGCCGTTTCCTTCACTTGACTATATATCCTATTATACCATCATTTTTCTTTTTCTACCGTTGTCATCCATGCATCACATCTTACTCATAACGCTTCATTAACTCTCTTCTCATTTCCTGCCAACATTTCTATCTAACACTTTATTTTGAAAATTTTAATAGGACGTTCCTTTGCTTTTAGCTCCCCTTGCTCCATCTACTGGCTCTTCGGGTTGCCTAACATTCTTTATTTACTAGGGACGGGAGCCATATTAAGGTAACATTTATCCTTTCAAGGCTTCTGGTTCCTATCTTTATAGTACTCATATCTAGTTGTATTATTTCAGAGTGTACCATATGGGTGTCGCACAAGGAGATTTTGTTAGCACATTTACAATATCCTTCGAAAATGTCAACTAATGCAAGCAATCCAACCATCATTTTGGGTTACTCTAACCCCAGCCGGTTCCTGATATTCGTCCTTCTCTTAACTATTTCTGTTAGCTCCCATGGAGCATAATTGAGATGGGTGTCACTAATTGTACATACCTTTGTTACAATTGAAGGTATCTTGAAATGCTTACATTTCTCTGCTTGAATTGTAAATAATTGTTTAATCTTCATTAACTGGGTACCTCGTACCCTTCTTCACCTTGCTTCTTTTACTTGTTGAAACTTGTGTCTACCTTTCGATTCTCTTATTCCTTTTTACCGTAAGAGTGGATAGACATCCTTGCCTTAGGGATCCTTATTAAGAACTTACGCGTCTTAGTACAGACATGATCTATTGAATACCTAAAAATTATCCACCATAAGCATGATACAAAAATCGAGTTCCTCTGACTCAACTCTTTCATAGCTATATCTCTTACCAACCGTCTTTCTGGATGTAGGCATCGTTATATCATGAATAAGATAGAGTTAGGAAATTGAGTTCTTACCGTTAAGCTCTATGACACGATCTAGAGTAAGAAAAAAGAATGACAATCCTAAATTCCATGTAACCTCTTGTTTATAAGTGTGGTGCATGACACGCCCATCAACAAGACTCTACTAGACACGGCTTGTAGACTCCCTAGGATAAAACTGCTCTGATACCACTTTTGTCACTACCCAAACCGATGGGCCGCGACGGGCACCCGGTACCTTAATCAAACGGGTACCAACATAATATATCATACTATCGTAGATAACTAAGATGGAAGTTGCCCTGAGATAAGTAGAACACAATGTGAGATACCAACTTATACATAAGACATACGAGCCTATAAGACCAAATATCCACTCGTATACTGAACATAGACCGACAAGGCCATACAATATTTTACGTACATGAAATCTGTATACAAGCCTCTAAGAATACATAATTTTTACAAAGGTCAGGACAGAGTCCCGCCATAAAATAGTGCACGTCTAAACCATACTAACCAAACGAGCAACTCTAAAGCAAATGGAGCGCACTAACATCTTCCGTTGAGCTGGTAACCTACTTAGAGGGCTCTGGATCTGTATATTGGGACTTGCGGGCATGAAACGCAATGTCCCCAGGAAAAAGGGACGTCAGTACGAATAATGTACCAAGTATGTAAGGCACATAAATAAGTACATAACAGACATGGAAAAAATATAGAGTAGATGACTCAACCTGTAAGTCTGGATAACTATGTAAATCATGAAATAATTATAGAGTCATGCATATGCGTATGAATGTCATATCGTGCATAGGTACATGTTTCTGTCACGACCCAAATTCCCACCCTTTGGGCCGTGACTGCGCCCAACGTTGAACCCGCTAGG
>ML266530.1:0-39087 GCA_005239495.1 Nicotiana undulata
CCCCGAGAATTGAAAAGTGTAATTACACCTCTCCAATTGCACTCAATTCCGTGCTGACCAAGTAATTACTTGGCCAGACAAACATGCCAAACTGTGTAATTATACCCATGCCAACTGTTTAATTACACCTAATTACACTCAAATTCAATTTCTAAGTGGCTTTCCAAACATGCTCTAAAACAACTTTCAAGTTCCCAAATACTGGTTTATGGCAGCTTTTGGGTGAAATTTTTTCTTCCACTCACAAAACTTCATCTTTTTTTTCAAATAAAATATATGTCCGAACACAATTTCAACTTTATAAAATTATTAAAAACTCTTTTTTTCAAATTTCAACCAAATTTATGTCCAAATGCTGGTTGAGTTCCAAACATAGAACCTTTTGGAAATTGCAAGTTCTACTCCTTTCTTCCTAATTTATTTGCACTTTTAGCTTATCAAAAGCTGTCAAATCTTAATCGATCTAAATCACCCTAAATAATTAATTATACTAGAAAATTTAATGTTTCAAAATACACAAAAGTACTACTATATATATTGCAATTCTCCTAATATCAAAATGGTGGTAAGTACGTTGTAAAATGTGGGCAACGTTCAGCCTGTTTGAATCTTGTGAAACTACAAACAGATAAATTCAATGAAATCTCATAAACTGAGAAAGGTAAACTTTCTCTCACAAATGACAAATGCATGTCCAAAATTTCCTCTTCCTCTACTCCACCTCATTCTCACCATCATATTCTTCTTTGATTACTTCCTCATCATGCTGTGGCAAAAAATATGAATGACGCTCCATTTATAATTGCTCCTAATAGTCATATGATAATTCGATGTAAATATGTTTTAGCTCTTTCGTTTGTTTCCCATTTAATTTTTGTACTTTTGCTGGACCGTTAACAAATGTAATTCATTATTTGTATAATTTGTACTTGTTAGTAGTCTAGCTCTTCATAGGTCCACCACAAAGTATATTTTCACTTTTAGCCCGCATCAAAAACTATTTATATTTGGTAGCTTAAAAAGTATATAAAATTTGTATAATTTTTGTATATATATTCAATATTATTTAAAGAATGACTATACAAAGTAAGTTTTCCAACTAGGTAGAAAGGGACGAGGTCAATGTAGGCCTTAAATCTAATAGCCCCTTAGAGACTGCCAAAAGCCAGCCCAAATAATAAGGTAAGAGTTGGAGACCACCCAGCGTAAGCCCATTTAAGCGATGCTCGTTTCAATACCATAAACTAGATAGCATTTCCTGCTAATAGCAAGGGGGAAGTGCAGATATACTCATTTTTTGGGTCATTATAGAACTAATAATTGCGTTGCACATTTTTTTTAAATTTTTTTTTTACCCACCTTGGAACAGACTTCATTTGTCGCGTCTTAAGTTCCAAAAATTCGCGTCTGAAATAAGAAATTCGAATAGTTTTCGCGTCTAAAGTTCTACTCGTGACAGAATACTTGGAGTGTAAATACAGTGGCGAGACTCAAAGAGGGGAAGTGTAGGTGAGGCTGGACTTCCGGTTCATCCCTAGGAAAGAAAGTTTTAAGTACCTTGGGTCTATTATTCAGGGGGTGAGGAGATTGATGAAGATGTCACACATTGTATTGAAGCGGGATGGATGAAATGGAGACTCGCTTCCGGTGTTTTGTGGACAAGAAGGTGCCACCGAAACTTAAGGGTAAGTTCTACAGAGTGGTTTTCAGACCAACGATGTTGTATGGTGCTGAGTGTTGGCCAGTCAAGATCGCTCATGTCCAGAAGATGAAGGTAGCAGAGATGGGGATGTTGAGATGGATGTGCGGGCACACTAGGTTAGATAGGATCAGAAATGAGGTTATTCGCGACAAGGTGGGTGTGACCCCTATTGAGGACAAGATGCGGTAAGCACGACTTAGGTAGTTTGGTCATGTGAGGAGGAGGAGCACATCGCACCGGTGATGAGATGTGAGAGGTTGACATTTAAGGGCCTACGGAGAGGTAAAGGTAGGGTAAAGAAGAGGTGGGGAGAGGTGATTAGGCAAGACATGGCGCAACTTCAACTGACCGAGGGCATGACCCTTGATAGGAAGATATTGAGGTCGAGGATTAGGGTAGTAGAGTAGGTAGTCTAGAGTGTTCATAACAGTATATTGACACATAGTCTCGCTTTCTGTTGGTCGTAGGTTTTTTTGACTAGCCGTTGTTTCTTTTATTGTTGATCACCTTACTGTCTTGTTGTTTTTATTCTGCTTTTATATGGCTTTTTGGTACTGTCCCTTCTTGTCTATAGTTTCATTAATGTGGTGCTTATGTTTTCCTGAGTCGAAGATCTATTGGAAACAACCTCTCCATCCTCAGAAGGTAGGGGTAAGGTCTCGGGAGACCCTCCCGAGACCTTACAGTGTGGTATATTACCGGATATGTTGTTGTACAAGTTAAATAGGGTGATTCTAGTAAAAAAATAGGGGCGACTAAATTGGGTGTCCCGTGAAAATTTTTATTTGGGAAAAGTTCAAAAAATTCATCGGGTGTCCTCTTATTGGTTATTACTTTTCCGGCCTGTTAAATTTTACTCTCTCTGTTTCAGTTTATGTGAACCTATTTTCCTTTTGGTCCGTTCCAAAAAGAATGACCCATTTCTAAATTTAGAAACAATTTGAAAACAATTTAGTTTAAACTTTCAATTATACCCTTAATAAGAAGCTTTTCTAACCATACAATACTCTGGACCTCTTTTTGACTTGTTTAGGATCACAAAGTCCAAAAGTCTTTATTTTTTCTTAAACTCCGTATCCAATCAAACATATTCACATAAATTGAAACATGGGAGCAACAAATATAGATATCGGCAAAACTTGTGCCCCTCCTCTCTTTTCCTCTCCTTCTCCCTTCTTCTCCGTCTTCTTCACATATTTTGTGAAAACTTGAAGACTCATTGCTTATTTGTTGTCAATTTGGTGAAGAAACTTGAACATTATTATTAGATCTTTTGAGCTTGAATGTTGAAGAAGAAAGCGTAAGTTTATTGCAGTGTTTTAAAAGGCTTGGGGCGTAAGGCAAGGCGTTTTACATATGCCTCAGCGAGACGTAAGCCCGTAGGTATTTAATTTTTAATATTTTATAAAATAATATAATGACAGTAAATATTTACAAACAAGTAAAATTGCATAAAACTTGAAGAAAACTATAAATATGTGATATTTATACAAACAATGTTTTAAAAAGCTGGAGCGTGAGTTTACTTGATATGAGGTGAGGCGTAATCCTGGTGGCGGGAGGTCGTTAGCCCCATGGATCTCCAAAAAAATTTAATCTATAAATTAATAAATAACATAATAACATAAAAAAATATATAATATAAATTAAAAGTTAAAAATTAAAAGAAAATTAAAGGAACTCATAATAAAAAATATCTAGCATGAGTCTTAAGTATAACTAATGCATACAAATCACGTATAACGTCTTTAACTTTCAAATAATTAAAAATATTACAATTTCTTTAAAAAATGATCAAACTCCATATTTTACCTTCCTAAAAATAAATAACTAATAAAATCTTATTAGTACGATTATTAAAATATTACTCCTTCATGAATAAATACAAATTAGTTTAAAATATCAAATTAATAAAAGTGTATAACAAGTAGGGACAAATGAACTAAGACACGTCCAATAACAAGTGAAGACATAAATTCGCAATACTATGTCTCATTATTAGAGTTATGCTCAATCTTCATATTTCTATCGATGAATAGAACTTTTATCATTAATCCGTTAAAGAATTTTGAAGGTCAACGATATTAATTATGAAATTCGACACGTGATTTGTGTTAGAACTATTAGGCGAGCCCCGAGCGTAGGGCGTGTTTAGGGCGCACGGTCGGGCGCTTGGGGCGTAAGCCTCACAGAACTAAGCCCCATACATGAGCCCAAGGGCGTTTTGCAAGTGCCCCGCCCAGGGGCGAGTCCCAAAAATGCCTTTTAAAACACTGGTTCATTGCTATTTGAAGGTCTAGGATGAATCCAACCATTGGGAATTGTTAGGATTAGTAATAGAATATTGAAAATCAAATTTGGAATCATTTAGAATTTGTGGACCAGTTGGATCAATTTTGATGCACAACGTGCTGGTGAAATTTCTTAGAAACTTCTTGTGATTCATTAGGAATTGTGAGTAGTTTGTCCAAATTTACGATACAATTTCGACTAAAGTCATGCCAATCTGCCAAGACTTATAGCAAGCCCATCATTCATAAACTCTGGGTGATCCATCAAATTCTGTGAGTTTACCATACAATTTATACCAAACTCTTGATGAATTGTCAGGCCTTATGGCAAGTCCATCTATTAGAAAATCCTGCTGATTCACTAGGACATTTTGTACAAAACTTTCACTACTAGAGATTCGACCAAAACCAGTCAAAAAATCGGCCGTCTGTTTTTTTTTCAATTTCTTTTTTTCATGAAACCGACCAACTTAGGCCGGTTAAATTGATGCAAAATGCGGGACTCTGTATATTTGCGTCCCGCGAAATTTATTTTTCAAGAAACCGACCAACTTTGATCGGTTTTTCATTTAAAATAAATTTAATTTAATATTCAAAAAATCGAACGAAATCAGTCAGTAATTTTATTTTTTAATAAAACTTGTGGTTTGTGAAATTTAATTGACCGATCGAAAATTCGAAATCGGTGGGAAAATACCCACGGATAGCTCATTTCGCGTTACATGTCGCCATCGATATTTCCTTTAGATAGTTAGTCCTTAAAGGGAATGTGAACGCATTCCCATGGTGACTAAACAGAAGATAGAGTACTCTTTTTTCCTCTTCATTTCTTCACTTTCGGTTCAACCAACTCAATTTAGAAACCTAAGGTCCTACACTCAATCTAATCTCAAATCATTTTATCCCCACATTGCTCAAACCTCAATTTTTCCAATCTCCCTTTTCCTTATACTAATATTTTATCTATATCTTGACTTACTTAAAAGGTAGTAGTTGGAATGTGACGTCAGCTAATAGTCATACTTTCATCTTTTGTTATTTGCTTCTGCATAATGCAATTACTATGTTTTACTTTCACACCTGAATTTCTGTATTTTCTATCATTTTAACCTGACTTCACGACTCAGGCTTTTCTATAGTTGGTGTTAAGTTAATACAGATGTTTTCGTGTATCAACACAAATATTCATGCTTTGCTTGTCATCATTCAAGCTTTCGGCATTTCATTTTGGTACATAGCATATGTGACTTCAAAGGATAAATTAGTCAAAACGGACTTTTAATTAGAGAGGAATGAATATAAATATTCATATAGTCGAACCCAACAGATGTAATTGATCGACTGTTATATGATCGAATATATAACCTCTTCTACGGAAACCTCATAAGATTTAAGTTATATGCACTGCCACCATTTACCAGGTTAGTTACCATTTAATTTAGGTTATCGATAGGGCTGATTGGGGGGGGGGGGGGGGGGGGGGGTCAAGCAAGACCTACAGGTTTTTAGGCTGGCAAACATCTGATGAAGGGATGCACATGTCACCTTAGACGAATTTCACATCGGATGGGAAAGGAAGAGAATAGCTTTATAAGGCATGACACGAGTTTACATGGTACGCGTACTTTTGGGGCTCGAGGTAATGTAACCCAGAAAAGACAAATGTGTGCGGGCTCAAACCCAAAGCGGACAATACGTGTCATAGACTTGTGTCGTGACAAATAAGCTATCAAAGACGAATCTCCCTCCTACGATGGTGAGGCAAACCTCAACAAGGACGCTGAGTCTGGCATACTTCTAGAATGGCAAGCTTCATATCACCTTAGGCGAATCATTGCTTAGATAATATAATTACCTTTTAAATAACCTGATAATTTAAATATTTCATCCACTGTAAGTGCATTAAATTTAAACTCATCACATGACTTCACAATAACATGTTAACACATCCCAATTTGATGGATTACTTGGCCTTAAAGACTTAACACAAACAGGAATGTAACAACCACCTAAAGTGGTCAGAAAAGAAATATAACAACCCAATCATCGTATTTTAGTGGGACTAGAGTCAAGTCAATAATAACTGTACAAAGTCGTCTGATTGACCTAAAAGCCAGTGGATGGGGACCACATTTTTTTTATAGTTGCTTCAAGTTTTAAAACATAGGTTGTCTTCATTGGGCAACAAGGTACTAATTGTCAAACTCTCACAATTCTTTAATCAAACCAAAACAAAGACACGTTTGAAATATTTGATTTATAAAAGATAAATTACACCAATTGCTTACAACTATAATCCTAATGCTTTCCTCTACACCAAAATATTTTGTCCTGTTCCTCCTTCTCCCTTTGTTCTTTCTTCTTGTTTTAGACATATTATGAACCTTCCAAACCTATTCATGGTCAAGAAATCTGTTTCTGTTCTTCTCACTGCTATTCTTTTCATTACCTTAGCAGATGGCACTCTCTCTATATACCTGAATTCTAGTGCCTGTATTACACATAGTTGTGGTAATGGAGTTAAGATATCATACCCCTTTTGGATTCCTGAGAAACAACCACCTTATTGTGGCTTACCAGCTTATAATGTTACCTGCAATAAGGATAAGTCACTTCTTCATATTTCTGGAGATGAATTTATCATTAAGGAAGTGTTTTACACAAACAACTCAATTCTCCTAGCTAAAGCAGATGTGTTTGATGAAGACAACAAATGTCCAATACCAACACATAATTTTAGCCTCAGGGGTACTCCGTTTCGCGCAGGTCCTAACACTGCAGATCTCTTCTTCTTCTATGACTGTACTCAACCTTATGAAAGGGAGACATATGCTGTGAATTGTGCCAGCAATGCTACTCATCATTCTTTTGCTGTTTTTCATACTGAGCTTTTGGAGCACTCTAACTATTCGGTCGAATCGTGCCAAGATCCTGTTTATGCCCTTGTTGAGACTGATTCTCTAGATAGATTGCTAAAAATGAATTACATGCAAGTTCTGCAAAAGGGATTCTTTCTACAATGGGATGGGACTAATTGTAGAGCTTGCCAGCATAGTGGAGGGCATTGTGGTGTTCAAAATAATGAATTTATTTGCATTTGCAAAGACCAACCCCAACAAAGAACTTGCCTTCATGGTAAATAAAGATACTATAAGTTTAAATTTACTGAGTAGAAAATATCTTGTCGAATCCTAGATAAAAAAAGGCAAGCCATTCTATTATTTATTGATCATGTTAAGGGAAAAAAAGGTTTCCAATTTAAGCGATAGTAGCTGATTAGTTCTACTTAGTACTACTGAGATAAATTATTATTGTTTGGTATCAGTTGATCACCTGCTATGTTTTCGTTTCAGGAAGAAACAAAATCGGATTGAAGGTTGGCATAGGTGATTGTCCATTGAAGTTGTTCACCTTAATTTATCTTATTATCCTTCTATTTTCAAGAATGCTCACGAAAATTCCAATGTACATTTCTTCTTGCAGGAGTTGGTGCAGCTGCATTTACCGCTTTGATGGCAGGTGTACTTTTCCTTATCTATCGTCGTAGACAGAAGAAAATTTATGCTGGTTCATCCTTGTTCTCCACAAGCATTCTTTCCTATCCCTCCTCAATAAAAGATCCCGAAAAGGCTACTAGCTTAATCGGAGTTCACCTCTTTGATTACAATGAACTAGATGAAGCCACTAACAATTTTGATTCCAAGCAAGAGCTTGGAGATGGTGGATATGGCACAGTATACAAAGGTAAGAATGATCCTATATTGAACTTCTAGTTGCTAACGAGTGACTAAGCTTGCATATGATGATTATAGGTAAACTTCGAGATGGGCGTGTTGTTGCTGTAAAACGTTTATATGAAAACAACTGCAGGAGGGTTGAGCAATTCATGAATGAAATTGATATCTTAACACGGTTGCATCATCCAAATCTAGTCACCCTTTACGGATGCACATCTCGCCATTCCAGGGAGCTTCTACTTGTTTATGAATACATTTCCAATGGAACAGTTGCTGATCATCTACATGGTGTACATTCAAAGCCTGGATCGCTTGCTTGGAATACACGAATGAAGATTTCCGTAGAAACAGCAAGTGCATTAGCCTATCTCCATGCTTCAGATGTCATTCACAGAGATGTAAAAACTAACAATATCCTCTTAGACAGCAATTTCTGTGTTAAAGTAGCAGATTTTGGCTTGTCTCGGCTTTTCCCAACGGATGTTACACATGTCTCAACAGCGCCACAGGGTACTCCTGGATATGTTGATCCCGAGTACCACGAGTGCTATCAGCTCACTGACAAAAGTGATGTTTATAGTTTCGGAGTGGTACTAATTGAACTTATATCATCACTGCCTGCTGTTGATATCTTTAGGCACCGACATGAAATCAATTTGTCGAATATGGCCATTAACAAGATTCAAGGCAATGCATTACATGAGTTGGTGGATTCAAATCTTGGGTTTGACACTGATGACAAAGTAAGGTCAATGGTTACTGCAGTGGCGGAGTTGGCATTTCAGTGTCTGCAGAGTGATAGGGAATTGAGACCGTCTATGCAGGAAGTCATGGAGGCACTGATGAGAATTCAGAGAATTAATAAAACAACAGGGAAAACAGATAAGGAATGTCCCGATGAGGATACAGGGTTGTTGAATAGTATCACATTATTAGTATCACCTGATTCGGTTACTACAAAATGGAGTAGCAGTCCAACGACACCCAATGCCAGTACCTAGTTTTTGCTCACATTTCAAGTTTTCTGCTGTTCTCTAGGGTGGTACTTGAGCACCTGCTATGTTGATAGCCAAAACCTGAATCTCATAAACATTGATTACCTTGGTTTTATATGTGAAGTAGAATGTATATATTTCAGTGCAGCTCGTTTAATTTGACATTTCTTATTCGATTTCATCTTCTCAAGTCTGCTGATTAATTTTTGTAGCTTGCAATAGAAGATTAGGATAAAGCTTTACAAGAGCGTTTAGTCAAGAATATATTATCTGCATAGACCATAATGTAGTAGACCTACTTGACTGATTTTGAACATAAATAAAAGTTTAGTACTACTAAGCAAGACAGAGCGCTTTTACTTTTTACAATCCAGATTCTACGTGGAAGTCACTGGGTTTGTTGTTGTTGTACAATCCAGATTCTACGTGATCGCTCCTTTCTATTGATCTAGCTTTAATTTTATTTACTCGAGTTGCTTTCAGCACAGTGCTCTTTCATCAAGACCACATCTCAGTGATATCTTCTTTTTTTCGTCGTGGCGAGTGGCGGGGGTTAATGCAGTGATCAATCTGAGACCATTCTTGATCTGATAAACTGAAGAGGCAGAACAGATCATGTAATATAATTATTGTACTGTCACAATGGAGGAAAGAAGTGAGAGTCTGTTCTTAGTATTCTAGTGAAACTCTTCACATTATGAATAATTGGAAATGTGGTTTTCTTGATAGAGAAGTGTTTCAGATACTGAAGGGGATTAGAGACTAAAAGGGAAGCCCGGTGCACAAAGCATCCCGCATTTAGTGGCAGAGCCACATTGTACCAAGGGGTGTCAAGTGACACCCTTCACCGAAAAATTACAATATATTGCTGGATAACTTTTTTTGTTTTATGTATATTTACTATACGTTGACTCTCCTTGACTTTTCGATGTATCTAATTTTTTATATTTTGACACACTTTTACAAAAATTCTGGCTCCGCCACTGCCTGCATTCACGCAGGGTCCGGGAAGGGCCGCACCCCAAGGGGGTGTGATATAGGCAGCCTACCCTGATGCAAGCATCAGTGGCCAATTCCACGGCTTGAACCCGTGACTTATAGGTCACACAGAGACAACTTGACTGTTGCTCTGAGGTTCAATGGGATTAGAGACTAGTCTTCATAAATCATTAACATTTCCTTAGATACACCCTAGTACAATAAACTGAGATATATATCTTTCACGGTGAATTATTCAAGTCAAAAACTCACAATTACAGACACAACTTGAAGTTCATTACAACTCTTGTAGAAAGTTTCTTCTTTGGTAGCCATGAAAATATATGAAGGGCTATAAAATAGGAGATGCTTCAAGAGAACTAAGAGCTGAACTTGAAGGAGAAATCAAGGAGGCGTTGAGGGGCATTCCTCGCGCGCTCAAAGAATGTCTTCCTGAACAATAAGGAGTACATAATAAAGGTTTTGGTGGTACTTCTAAGGTCAAGTTACCTTCTAACATGTCAATAACTTTACTCATCGATGGCCTTACTGCTGGATCGGTTTGTATGCACCACAGACCTACTAATATCATCTTCCTTGCAGTTTCTTCTTCTTCTTTGTTTATAATCCCTTGTAGTTTCAGCTCATCGTCTAGCTGAACGTGCTGATACGCCCAGTAAGGAAAATATATCTCACTTGTATGGCTCATTTCTTCATTCACATTTTTTCTTCCTCCGACCATTTCCAGTACCATCATTCCATAACTATAGACATCAGACTTGTGTGACACTCCTCCAAAACTCCTACTGATGACTTCAGGAGCAATATAACCAATCGTCCCTCGTGCTCCTAACATGGATATAATACTTTCTTTCCTGGTGCAGAGTTTAGCCAAACCAAAATCTGATATTTTAGGACAGAATTCCTCATCAAGGAGTATATTGTGAGGCTTTATGTCGAAATGCAAAATTCTTGTGTTGCATCCCCGGTGAAGATACTCCAATCCTTTAGCAATTCCAACTGCAATTTGGTACAATCTTTGCAGTCCCAAATGAGAGCTATCACTATATATGTATTTTTCTAGGGATCCATTTGGCATGAAGTCATAAATAAGTGCTCTTTTGCTCCCATCAACACAATATCCCAAAAGAGACACGATATTAACATGGGAAGTTCGACTGATGCTTGCGACCTCATTGATAAATTCTTCTCCATCACCTTTAGTTTCTTTCAGAATCTTTACTGCAACAACTCGGCCGTTGGCAAGAATACCTTTGTAGACCCCTCCATAGCCTCCTTCACCAAGCTTATCGTTGAATCCGTCTGTCATTTCCTTGATTTCCTTATAGCTGTATCTCTTTGTTGCCAGTGATCCATATTGCTTAAGTAAGGCCTCTAGACTCTGATCTTCTGTTTTGCCGTTCATTATTCTTATGCACTTCTTGAATGTTTTTCTATATTGTGTGTACATTATTCCAAAGAAGATTAACATCCCAATTCCAGCAACTGAAATTCCTATTGACAGAGGAAGAAAAATTATTGGTAGGCTTTGAGGGAATAATGAATCTCATGTAAGCTGCAGATTGTTTCATTAGAAAAGAGCATGAACAGAAGGGGAGCCTTGGCGTAACCGGTAAAGTTGATGACATGTGACTAGGATGTCACGGGCTCGAGTTGTGGAAACAGTCTCTTGCAGAAATGCAGGGGTAAGACTGCATATAATAGACCCTTATGGTCCGGCCCTTCCCGGGACCCCGCGCATAGCGAGAGCTTAGTGCACCGAGCCGCCCTTTAGAAAAGAGCATGAACTAGGAGGGAAGAGAGTCATACCTGTTGTCAACTTGAGTAAATGAATCTTTCTTGCTAAATTAGTGTTTGGTTGCATCAAAACTGACTTTTCATTAACTGGACAGGTAAAAGGAAGAGTTGTATCTCCACAACGACAACGAAACTCGATATCAAATTCACATATCCCTCCTGAATCTTGACAAGCCAAACAGCCACCTGAGGCATCACTATAATCCACTTCAAACCCTTCATTCACAGCCTCCTGCAGCTTTAGAGTTGCGTCCCACAGTTGCGTATAAGAAGTAGAAACAAGAGGAACCACAATACTGAAAGAACATCCTTTAACATAATTTCCAACAATTTCATCGGCAAAGAAAACACCAGTGTTGGTTGTTCCTACCACAGAACAATTAATATTGCTTGGCAGCTGTACCTGTGACAGAACCTCAGGATTGCAGCCGTAGAATATGTTTATAAATCTAGTTCCAGGGACGTACCTGTTAGGATCGAAATAATAGAAGCTAGTAAAGCAAACCTTGAACGACGATAAATCAGATAACAAAAGGGAATTACACCAAAAGAGACACAAACATATAGCGTAGTACAGTCAATTTGACATAGTTTGTAGTACTAAAACATATATATAACTTTATCCAATACTTATGCATCAAACACGCGAACCAAATAACTTGATCCACCACTAGTACTTACCTGAGACCGTTGATTAAGGTGGTGTTGTACTTGTTGAGATTGAACAAAGAAGAAGATTTTGGACAAACATTATGCCAAAGATTATCATGCACAATCCTCATTCGAGTTGAAGACTCCTTAATTGTCAGTACACGAAATTTAGAAGGTTGATAGCCAGCGTATTTTCTTCGTGAGAAGAAAGGAACAGGTAAAGTGGACACATTATCATTGCAATCAAGAAAGTAATCGTCTCGGCCACATGGTCTTGGTCGCGCACTACCTCCCCAGAAAGGATACTTGACACCATGTATACTTCCACAGTTGTAAGCAGATTCACAATTTATACTCACGCCATCAAACAAAAAGCTGTAAGATAATGGAATTGTGGTGACTAAAATTAGGAGGAAACAGGTCGAGACCTGTTGATTTAAGTATAACATAACCATTTGCTGGCTCTGGAGCATATGAATACTATATAAATTTCAAAGTTACAGAATCAAGAACCGATCAAAACACTCTCTTGATCTGGTTAAAGAGCTGAATTCAAGTCAATGGAAACAGCTGAATCAAGTAAGAACACGTACTAGTTTATATGATAAGGACTCTATTTCTGATAATATTTCATTTGATGGGCTCAGAATTGTCAACACTTACAGCACCCTCAACAAAGACTTTGACCTGCTTTAATTAAAACGGATGACCAATATACCTTTCGATGCATTTTCTCCCCCCTCCCCCCCAATTCTTTTGAAATTTTTATCTTTCTCATACAACAACAACAAATTTAGTAAAATCTCACAAGTGAGGTTTGGCCTTTGGAGAAGATAGTGTGTACGGAGACCTTGCCCCTGCCTTAAGAAAGGTAGAGAAATTGTTTTGATAGACCCTAAGACTCAAAAACAGAAATAAACGAAAGCGGTAACATAACCGGTAAGTGGTGGCATTATTAATCTTGTTAATGCAAAGCCAAAAATTTCTTTGTGGTCCCTTTTCTTTCATTACTTCTTTGTCTTTTGTGAAAGACGATGTGTCCCTCATTGGTGGTGGAAAGTTTTTTCCTTCTCTTTATACTGAATTACTCTTTGTTGGGCTTGTAAAGAGCTTGTAAAAGGGAGTGGTCTCGCGCACACGAGAAATTGGCCTTTTGAAGGCAAAACAGGTCGATTTGCCCCCCTCCTCTCAACCCCCATGCGTGCGAGATATACGTGAGGCCTATTCCAAATCTGATTTTGCTAAAATTATTTCTTTATTTTTTAGCTTACCAGAATATGTCTAAATTAATTCTCTTTTGAATTGAATTTTGTAACGTTCCATTTATTTCTTTGAAACTGCCATGCTTTAATTTTTGTAACAACCATGTTTAATTCTTGTAACAGTTGTGGTTAATTTTGTAACAACTCCATTATAATTTCTGTAACAGCTACAGATTAATTCCTTCATCTGTAACTGTCCAACATCTTTGCCTATAAAATGCAGTCTTCTTTGTGAATTATCCAGCACGGAAAATACCTTCATCTTCTCTTCTTTCTGGGAAATTGCTTTGTGCAAACTCTAAACTCCCAGCCACGGGTACACGTGTTTGGAGGTGCTATGGAACCTTGGGGAGCGACCAGTCTTAAGATTTGCACCCAGTCGGACCGAAATCGCTTTCAAGGCAGTGGCTGCCACGACACAATATTTTTTGATAAGTTATTCTTGTTTCCTTCTTGTTCTTAGTCAATATTATCTTATCATATTTCTTATAATTTGAAAGCGATTCGCCATATAATATTAACTAATGGCTACCACGTTAAACAAAACACTTCCTGATCTGTCAAAGTTTGAACCTTTAGATGGAAACAATTATAAGTGTTGGTCCCAGAAAATTTTAATTTTCTTTGAACAATTAGAAGTTGATTACGTTTTGTTTAATGAACCACCGGCTGATGTTTTTGCTGATAGTTCGAATGCTGCTACTACTGTTGTTGCTGATGATGATGCTAAGAAGAAATTTTAAAAGGACAACAAAATTGCTCGAGGGCATTTGCTTAACCATATGACTAACTCTCTCTTTGATTTATTTAGAACTTATAAATCTGCTAGTCATATGGGACAACTTGGAGAAGAAATATGGAGCATGACGTGGGGAAAAAGAAGTATGTGGTTAGAAAGTGGATTAAGTTTCAGATGGTTGATGATAAGCCAATCATGGAGCAGGTTCACGAGTATGAGAACTTGGTTGCTGATGTTTTGAACGAAGTCATGGAGATGTGTGAGATTTTTCAGGCTAATATTCTGCTTGAAAAGTTTCCATCTTCCTGGAGTGATTACAGGAATCAACTGGAACACAAGAAGAAAAACTTAACTCTTCAAGAACTGATCAGTTACATGAGGACTGGGGAGGAAAACCGTCTCAAAGATGAGGAGTCTGAACGACTTAAGGATAAGATGAAATCTCTCTCTTAATTCTTATACATCTAACCTTCTGGAATCTTCTAGTATTTTTGTGAAGGACAGGTTTAAAGGAAAACATAAGAAAGGACATATGAAGAAGCAGAATTACTTCAACAAGCCGGACATATTCAAGAGTCAAAAGGACCTTGCTATGTCTGCTGCAAAATTGGTCACAAGGCTTTTTCAGTGCAACCAGAGTCAAGGACAAAGCTCAAAGAATGGAGGAAAAGCTCCAGTCCAAGATAACTTTACTGAGGATGGTGATGTCATTGCTGGTGTGGTTGTTGAGGATGGTAATAATATTTCAAATATCATCTATTTATTATCTTTATTTTATATTTTAGCTGAATGGAGTACTACATACTCATAGTATGTATTGATAATACCTCCATATTTATCTTTATAGGGTATTATTTTTATCTTTCAATTCAATCTTCTTTTTTGTGTGTTCAAAACCTTATTAATTAATATTGGGTAGTTGGTTATATTATATAAGACTATTAGCTTTCCTAATTAATAAATCAATCAATTCGAATTTAATTTTCTTTCCATTCAAATTCAAAAGAATCTTATTTACTATCTTTCTACATAAAAGAAATATACTATCTTTCAATTTAAATTAATACTATAATAAATATTGTCCTAAATTGACAAGTGGATTTATATTAGCTTGCCACTTGGCTTAACCACAATACAAACTTTTTTGCTTTAATGTATATATAGATATAGATATAGATTTTTGTTGAATTTTGCATGTCATAGCCACTTTTGGCCACATCGGCCATTCTTGCAAAATGAGG
Organism: Nicotiana undulata; assembly: GCA_005239495.1. Taxonomy (NCBI): domain Eukaryota; kingdom Viridiplantae; phylum Streptophyta; class Magnoliopsida; order Solanales; family Solanaceae; genus Nicotiana; species Nicotiana undulata. The sequence goes on from ML266530.1 coordinate 15,415, forward strand.
TCATTTTCGCGAAAGTAGTTCAATCAACCATGTCTTAGGATATTGAGTCCACAACTAGGTTTCATATTTCTTTAAGATCTGTCCTTTTTGATTTTGCATTTTTAGCCATTTCTGACCATATCAGTCGTTTTTGCAAAATGAGCCATTTATGCAAATTAATTTTGGGCCATGATTGTTGGAAGTTTGAAGTCATATAAGCCTTAGTGAGGTAATTTCATGCCTTTGATGTCACTTTTGTTGAGTTTTGCATTAATAGCCATCCTTGACCATATAGGCCATTTTGAGAAATAGACTAACAATGTCTTGCATGTGTCCAGTAGGAGGTGTCTTGAGTCACTGATCTATTTAGTCTTATTTTTCTCATTCAGGTATGGATACATGTGCCACAGCTCGAGCATGACAGATACCCAAGACCATTCTAGTCAAGACTGTTGCATACACGAGTTGCTTAAAGAAACTTTTTATTTTTGAGTCTATTTTATGCTGTCTTTTAATTTTTAGTCTTGTACAGTAGTATCGAGTTTGTTAGTCTAGTTAAGATTTTCGAGTCTTTTGTTATATACTACCTGTTTTGTATTTGAAAAATCAAAAAAAAATTATAAATGGAAAATTCAAAAAGATTTTTATTTTTAGTTTATTTTGTCCATTATTTTTTCTCCAGAACTACGCTTGGTCTGATTCATGAGTGACATGATACATAGGCAACCTACATAGGGTTCTATCAAATCATTTAAAAAAAAGAAAAGAAAAGAAAAAAAAAGAGATGAAGCTGTGGAGTGTGAAAAATAAGAAGAAATTGCGGGATGCAAGAAAAGAGTGATAGCCGTAAAGAAAAGAGAGGAAATGAAGAAGGAAAGGGCAATGAGAGTAAAATTGGGATGATGCCAAAAGACCTTGTGACCCTCGAAGTCATTGTAGAACCGTTACATGTTGCTAGGTGCATTGCACGCAATGTGATATTTCAATATGATAAATGCCCTAACGCTAACATGTTGGCTTTGTTGTGCTCCTCTTTTGTACTTTCATTGTTATCATAAAAGGAGGTGGTTAGTTTGTGGTATTCTAGGGAGCCATCCATACAACACAAGGTCAAAGATCAAGGCAGTCATGACTACCAAAAAAACAGATGCAGGAGTTGTGGACCCGCCGAGAGAAAGTGTTGAATCAGAATCGGAACTGAGAGAAGAGGTACTAAGGTTGAAAGGACAGATGGCTGAAATGTACCAAGCATGTATTAGTAGGCGTCCTCCACCATTATTTCCCACTAACTGTTCTGAAAGCCTTGTCACCATTCTGCCACTGTCACAAATCCAGATTCCTACTGCTGTTGATACCTCCCCACAACCTTTTCACACTCTACCCCTCAAAACCACCTCACATCCCGCTCCTTTGATCACTCATGTTTTTGTAGCTTCTCCACCAACTATTCTTCCTCGATCCTCTAGCGAGATTGGGTTTAAACTCCCCGATGACCAACACTATGCTTCAGAACCAATTTTCAAGGTCTCGGATCCATACTCTTACTCTTCTCATTTTGAGCCTCCCGGTGAAACTGAAAAGCGTGCTAAAACAATGGAGCAACATGAGACATCCAGAAAGCTGAAAGATATTCGTCTGCTGGAAGGGTTCAAAATGCCAAAGTTTAACTTATATGATGGACGTGGAGATCCAGTAGCCCATCTGAAGGGTTATTGCAGTGAAATGAGAAGTGTTTGCGGGAAAGATGAATTGTTGATGGCGTATTTCAGTGAGAGTTTGAGTGGAGAAGCATTGGAGTGGTATACTCATCAAGATGTCAGTAAGTGGCATGCATGGGATGACATGGCTCAAGATTTTGTTCGGCACTATCAGTATAATATAAACATTATCCCAGACCGCTCCTCCCTATCTCAGATAGAAAAGAAACTTAAGGGACGTTTTGGGGATTTTTGGCTCAGATGGAACGAACAAGTTGCTCAGGTCAGTCTTCCGATTGATAGAAAAGATGTTGCTGAGCCTCGCCAACAACAAGATCCAGTGGGCATTCCTTGTAAACGCTCTCAGCCTCAATACCGACCCCATGAATATCCTCGTACTCCATATAATCCTCACCAATGCTACTCTTCTCCACAAAATCCCCAAAGTCATACCTCACCTTCCCAGTACTCTATCCACAATGCATCGCTGTATGCTCCACACCCACGAAACCCGCAACGGCTTGCACTGCCTCCACAAATGTCTTACCCGCCTTTACAAGCATATCAACCACCTACCCGAAAGAGGTTCCAACCAAGTCCGGAATACAAAATGAGAAGGCAGCAGCAGAGAGAAAAGTCTTTCACTCTTATTGGGGAATCATATGCAGTCTATTCCAAAGGCTGAGGCAATTGGACATGTTGAAGCCGATTCAGATAAAAATGATGAATCCCCTTCCAAAGAATTTTGATTTTTCTCAAAGGTGTGCATATTGCTCTAATGCCCTGGGGCACAACATAGAAAAGTGTTGGCATCTGAAAAGATCAGTCCAGAAGCTTATTAATGCATGTGACATTACCGTGCAAAATTCAAATGCAGCAGATACTAGCAAAAGTCCATTGCCTGTTCATAATGAGACGCATAAGGTGCACATGATTTGTGTGGAAAAGGAATGTGAGAACTCTTCTAAATCCCTTGGAGGGCCACTTACTGCAAATTTTTTAGCGCTATCACTCTCGGTTCCAAAGGTTGATCTTAAGAACGAGTTGGCAAAAGGGACCCAAAAATTATTTGCTAAGGTCAACGTGATGAAGACTTGTGGAGGTTCTGGTAATATTGATGTGGAACGCAGTGGCTAAGCTGTCGAGCTTGGTGATTGGAAAGACACTCCTTTCTTGGCTAGCCAAGAAGGAGTTTTGGTGGTTTATTTTTTTGTCATTTCTGTTGTCCGAGTTATTTCGGGGTTGTAATCCGGATATGGTCTTGTGGCTCAAACCCTTCTTCTTCTTCTTATTTTTCCTAGTTCGTTTAGTTGTAGTAACTCGTCTAGTGTTATCTAGGATTGTTATAGGGTTGTAATCCATGTCTATTTTGCTTGTTTTGTTCAAACCCTTTTCACCGTCTGTCTAATGCAATCTCCTGTTTTCTGTTAGTTCTAGTCAATCTTTGTTTAGTTCTTTTCTTGTATATAGTTCTCTTCAGGCCAGTTCTAGTGACATGACATGCATGCAAATTTTTTATCCTGATCTTGAAAGCTAATCTAATCTTGGAATAATGAAACACAGTTTGAATATGATAAAAATATGCATTTGAGGAAACAAGTAAAGATTTACGCATTCTGAGATAACCTAAAACTTGAATTGAGTGAAACTGAGGCAGTCAGTCTGGAAAATCAAGAGGTTGATGAAAGCATGCAACAAGGGAACACCTCTGAAGTAGTTTGAGGTAGATCAATTAGTGCTGAAATGCATTCTTCCACATCGAGATGAGGTTGAGTCAAGTCTGCTTCGAACTGGCAAGGGTTATTCATTGGAACAAAGGTATTTCCCATTGGCACTTTTTGTTTGTGTTGATGCCATCAATAGATACAATGTATGATTTCTTTGCTTATCTTCAATTGCACGTTTTTACTTGGCATTGTTAAAGTTTGGTATGACGAAGGCATTTTATTCCGTTACCCAAATAATTTTATCTTTTGCTACCCCTTTTGAGCCTTAGTTTGTTTTATTTCATACCCATCTTTTGGAATCATAAGTAGAGTTAGGAACTAGAAACGAAAAAAGAAAAAGAGAAAAAGAAGAAAAAAAAAAGAAAAGAGAAAAAGAAGAAAAAGAAAAGAAAAGGAAAAAAAGGAGAAGGAGAAAAGAAAAAAAGAAGGAAAAAAGAAAAAGAAAAGGAAAAGAAAAGTAACAAAATAAACCAACTTCAGGTTTGAACTACGTTCGAACTGATTCCTTCTAAGGATATGTAGGCAGCCTCACACTGAGGTTCGGTCCCATTAAAACAAAAATCCAAAAAAAATAAAAAAGAAAAAAAAATCAAAAACGAATTTCCCAGACCAAGAAACTGGGGCATACGTTTTAATTTTGGCCAAAAGATCTGATTCCAAAAGTTGTAATTTTGAACCCTTTAATCTTAAATTATTTTGAGCCTTCATGCCGCCATTTCTTTTCAACCCTGTCCAAAAGCCTACATTAAGGTCCAAAGAAAGACCTTCCGACCAATCTTTGAGAATGCCAAAGCAAGTGTGTGATGAAGATATGATTTTCTTGAATCATGGGTAATACAATGTTCTCAGCACAAAGAAAGAAAATGATAAAATGAGAGAGTCTTATTGGTGAAAACCCTTAGGGGAACCATAAGGCGACGGTGAGTTAAGAGAAAGAGCAAAATGAGAGAGGCTTGATGATGAAAACTCTTCGGTCACTACAAGAGAAATAAGAATCGTGAATCAGATAGGATGATTGAAGCCCAATTTCACGGAATAGAGGTATAACAAGAGTTGAACATTAGACTTTCTTGACATATTAGACTGCTCAATCCAAAAATGCATGTCATAGTCATTAGAGCTGATGTCCACATGTGATAAGTTTCTACTTTGCAATTTTCTTGTTTGATATATCTTTTTCCATTGTCCCTTACTTAGTTCCTCTTGCTTTGTTCAATTCCTCGTTTTAAGTCCATTTGGTCAGAACAAGTGAGAAATGACTTCAAAATTTGCTACCAACTTTCCAATTGCACAGAGCGACATCTGGATAGCACATCAAAGCAACATAATTCAGGAAAGAACAATATGCGCATTGATTTGATAATAATCGACGTGCTTTGGGATTCATGTGAAATGCAAAAGTTCGGTAAATGTCAATTCATGAGCAATACATCAGTTATAAGGCATTGGGCTTGAACGGATCAAATGTGTTTTAATTGATAAGGGTCGACAGAGAAAGTGGTTAACCAATAACAAACAAGGTCTTCCAAGTAGAAATCAAAGTTATCATGGCAAGTGAAGGAGCAAAAGCCCTCAAGTTCAAGGCCACAAACTAACCACCATGTTTAAACTCACAAGTTTTTCTTTGTCTGAAACAGGGATGCAGGCTATGTTCACATCAAAGCTTGAATTTTTCAGGTGTAATGCCCCAATTATGCTTATACAAAGGTTATTGAGAAGATCACACATCACCCCTAGGAGATGCACTTCATAGTTTGGGTCTTTCAAATATATTTTTTCTTAGGAGATGCACTTCCTGAATTGAGATTCTACCCCTAGGAGACGCACTTCCTAGTTTGGGTCATTTAAGTTCATTCCTAGGAGACACACTTCCTAGTTTGAGTCAATTAAGTTCACCCCTAGGGGACACACTTCCTAGTCTGGGTCTTTCAAGTTATATTTTTGTTTTAGGAGATGCACTTCCTAAATTGAAATTTCATCCCTAGGAGACGCACTTCCTAGTTTGGGTCATTTAAGTTTATTCCTAGGAGACGCACTTCCTAGTTTGAGTTATTTAAGTTCATCCCTAGGAGACGCATTTCCTAGCTTGAGTCGTTTGAGTTTACCCCCTAGGAGACACACTTTCTAGTTAGGGTCTTTCAAGCTATATTTTCTTTAGGAGACGCACTTCCTAAATTGAGATTTTACCCCTAGGAGACGCACTTCCTAGTTTTGGGTCATTTAAGTTCATTCATAGGAGACACACTTCCTAGTTTGAGTCATTGAAGTTTCACCCCCAGGAGACGCACTTCCTAGTTTGGGTCATTCAGGTTTTACTATTAGCAGACGCACTTGCTAGTCAAACATTCTTGGTTTTTCTCACAGGAGACGCACATCCTAGTCGAGTCTTTAGTTACTCTTATCATTGCATCAGTAGCATAAGTGGTTTACAGTTTTTCTAACAATTCACAAATCTCCCAAGTGCAAACTGGGGCAGAATTGTTTTTTTGTTTTGTTATTTTGATTGCAGGCACCCACCTGGAGAATGAGGAAATTCATTTCAAAGTTATTTCAAAGCTCAAGTCAGTAGCAGGCGCCCACCTGAAGAATGAGGGAAGTCATTCCAGAATCCAATTCAAATTAGAAGTAGTAGAAGCTCGCGACAAGAATGCGAGTCGACAATCAGAGATGACCAACAGAAGTAGTCTCAATCCAGAATAAAAGAAAAGAAGAAAAGAAAAAAAGAAGCACCCATGCAGAACTGGAGACAAGATATGGATTGCTCAAGACATGACCGAGTCACGAGCTTTGCATGTCCCGTCAGGATCCGAAGGGTTGAAGAAGAATGAATTAGCACCTGCAGCTAGCAAGCGTCAAGGTTCAAATCTAAAGTCTGCATGAAGACCATTCAACTCAAGATCAAGCTTCACAAGACTTATAGATAGGAATCTTGTAACTCATAGTTGACAGGCTTAGTTAGTCTTTTTTTATTTTTGATTTTGATGTAATAACAGGGCCGCGGACCGGAACCTCGACGAAACGGAACCTCAATCGGCTCTCCACCTCGGTATAGTCCATCACTCTTCCAACCTTTGAACTACATGTGGCCTGATTCCTTTATAGCCAAGGATATGTAGGCAGCTCAGATACTAGGGCTCGGTCAAATTCCCCTTTCTTTAAGTTTTTGATCTCTTTAAATAAGGGTCAGGTCAAAAAACCTGTCTAGTCGTTCTTTGTCTGAAAAATCTTCGTGTTTCCAGTCAAAGAGGGGCAACTGTAGACATGTAATTTTTTACACTCCTCAAGATTTTACATATTTTAGCATTTAAATATTTAGTTTAGGTCTAATATTGCTATTTTAACTAGTTTGACTCTTTTACTTTATTTTACCACGAAAAATTAAAAATTACAAAAATAGTTCCATATTTCTTTAATTAATTCACGTATTAAGTATTTTTAGAAAGATATTATTTTTAACCCATTTTTATTTTAGTATAACTCTTGAAAATACCAAAAATAGTTTGAACATTATTTTTTCAATTAAGAATTATTTTTATATTTTTCTTATTAATATTTTATATTACTTTAGAATTGAATAAGTTTTCAGCTTTTTCTTAGTCCCAATTTTGTAGAATTTTAGAGTCCAATAGCTACCAAAGGCCCAATTTCGAACAGCCCATCAAACTCTTACACCCTAACACTATACACCCTCAGATCTCTACACACCCTAAGGGAGACACAAGAGCAAAACCCTAATTTCCCTACCACCACAACACACCAGCCGCCGTCGACCTCCCTGGCCGGAAAGCCGTTTCTGTCGCCGCCTCTTCCACCTCCACCAGCGACACTCCCTTCTCTCCTACACACACACAAAAAAAAACCTTGTATTCCTCTTCCCTAACTGCTCCAGCCGCCGGCTGATCAGCTCTCACCCACACTACTATTGAAGTAGGAAGATGAGGGTCGGTGCAGCTTTTACCCGAAGGTCGGGATCGATTCCTCAGAGAGTTATGATTTGGAGTCGAGTTTCTACGTAATCTAATAGTGTTTCGTGTTCTTGATTACACTTCTCATAATTTTTGGGTTTTATATTATAACTATGATTTAGGCTACTATAATTGCAATTAAGCTGACTATTGTCTTTTTGGTTATTTTCTAATTAGAAACAGGCACTAGGGTTATGACTTTTACCTAGGCGGGTAATCAGCGGGGTTCTAATTTCTAAAGCAAAGATGGTATTCGGGAAATTATGATATAACTAATGGCCAACGTTACCCACTCTATACCTCTCGGTAGTTTGAGTTGTATTGCCCTAATTGCCTTTCTCAAGGTCAATTGGGTATCAAATTTGCACAAGCAATTTAGGCTCAAGTAGGGTTTTACTCTCTCAAGATTTAACCCGTTAATTGGGACTATATTTCTCATGATTTCATCCCAATTCCTTGTTGGGTTGATTTTCTAGATTCAAGTCCTCTTTCTCAAGAAGGACCCATGTCAATTGAACACCAATTAGTGTTTGCAACCATTAATATTAACAATAAAACCACAAATCAACCCAAATATCTATCACCCATAAACATCTAAGCCCTAATTTAGAGAACCCATTAATTACCCACACTAGGAGTGAGCCACGACCCTAGCTAATGGGTTTAGCTACTCATAATCAATGAAGAAATCAAAGAAATAGATGAAGCAAAACCCATGTAATTGAATTATAAAATAAAACTGAAGGATTCAATGTTGAAATCTAGCTAAAATTACAAAAACTTGCTGTAGAAAAACGCCCACGAGCTCCCAACAATATCTGATACCAAGCTTAACCTAAAAATAAAAAAAAGAAGCTATTTATACTCATCCAAAAATTCCGAACAAAAATGCCCCTGCGGGGTCACCGCGGACCGCGAAGAATGGACCGTGGCCGTGGTGAGGCTTTTTGGTCTCACAAATTATGTCTCTGAACTTGGCCACCGCGGTTCGCATAAATTGGATCGCGGCCGCGGTGGCTTCAACGCGGGCCGCGAAGAAAGGGCCGCGGTCCGCGGTAGACTTCTAGGCTTCAAGTTCTGGGTCTCTGAATCTTGTTGACCGCGGTCCGCGTTGGTCTTGGCCTTCAAAATCAGGTTCTCTGAATCTCCTCACAGCGGTCCGCGTATAATGGACCGCGGCCGCGGTGGAATTTGCCTTGGAAACAACTCTCTGAACCTCACCACCGCGGACCGCATAAAGTGGATTGCGATCCGCGGTGGTCACTTTGACTTTGACTTTTGGTTGTTCTTGGTACTTGTGCAAGTTTCACTTCTTTTTTAGCAGGTCTTTGACTATATTTCATCCTTTTTGGCTAAACCCTGCATCAAGCACAACATGTAAGCCTTTGGGAGTATTTCGTGTACAATTGCATCCAAAACTTAAGCAAGATAGAGTGTAAAACAAAGTAAAATCCCTAGTTATCAACTCCCCCAAACTTAAGCTTTTGCTTGTCCTCAAGCAAACAAAATAAGCCTCACCCCTTTTTGAGTAATTCCAAGAAAATTCAGTTGTTCTAAGGTAACCTCTTCTAGCATCAATTGGGACCAACAATTGCCCTTAATGCAAATGAATCATTAACAACATTTGACCCTTTTAAAACCATGGATTTAAGTGCGACACAAGAGCATCAAGAGTTGACTCGACTCATCAACGAAACTCTTACTGTTACTTTGGTCATTGTGGAACCCAAACTCATACTCCTCAACTCTCCCTAAGCAAACCTCACTTTAAGATTGTAACACTCAGAACAAGGATAATGGCAGTTCACTCATCTCTCTCAAAGAAAAGACTCAAGCCCGGCTCAAAGTACCATAGCTTGCCCCTTATGTGAGTCACCACTAATGTAAGCTTCATTCAACTCAAGATCATATAAGACTTTGTGGGTACATGATGAAGGCTTTTGGTTTAAGGTAGGAAATATTTGGTCAAGGTAAGTTCCATCTTCCCTTAAGCACTTCATTTGTTTCACATTCTCTTGACTTCTTGAGTCATTTAGCTCTTTATGAGGGGTTAGAGAGACACACTGTCACTCCTTTTTGTTCATTTCAATCATTTTTCTCCTTTCCAAGCATTCCACCTTTAATCTCTTTTCTTTTCATTGATTCCCTTTTATTTCTTCTAACTTGTTCATTCTTTTTGGCTTTTTTGATTTTTTTTTTCTTTCTTTTTCATTGCCTTTCCTTTTCTTCTTTCTTGTACCTTCTTTTTCACTTTGTTGCATTCCTCGTCTCTCCCCCAAACTTACGTTTTTGCTTTGTGATAAGGTAAGAAGGGGTGCCAAAAGAGGGTTAAAATTGGTAAAGGCTTGTATCATGGTTTTTTGAAAGAAAAAGGTCTAAGGCTCAAAAGGGTTGACTAGGAAAATTGTCATTGGTATACTATGGAGATGTTCAAGTCACCATTAGGATCAAGGAGAGCCTATAATCACCTCTTAGGTCAAACTTCACTTATGATTTCTCCTAGACAGACATTCAGGGCAAGTTCTAGACTAATGGCACATGACTTGGACTTGCAATTCAAACTCTCACCACTCATGCTATGGGATTGCTAAAGAAACGGAGTCTGGGGCCCACAACGACCTCAGTTATGCTTTGAGCAACACAATGGTCCCGAAAAATCATTTGATGATTATCGGTCAACACAAGAGTCTCAAGGTCACCACATTCACCATCCTAAACACAATGATTTATTTTTGACCATAGGATCAAAGGCAAATGTGCTAGGCCCAAGTGAAGCTTTGCTTGAGGCGCCTCTATTCACTAGCTATTATTTACAAAAAGCAAAAAGAAAAAAAAAACAGACTTAAACCCTTAAGAAGGTTGTCACACCATCCATCCTCGGGAAGAGCCACCCGATTCACACAAATTCCACCTTTGGAAAGAACCATGGCATTAAGAAAACCAAAGGCTTATTGCACGCGAAAAATTCAAAACAAGAAGCTATGAAGGAAAAATAAGAAGCTATAAAAAGGAAAAAAATGCGAAAAGTAAAATGCATAAGATAGAATGAATATGTACATGAAGGGATCTAGTCGAATATACATAAGGGGGATGGATATATACATTAGAAAGTAACTTTATATACAAACCAAAAGTGAAAAATACTAAAAGTTATTGGAATAGTAAAGTTATTTACATACCAAAATCAAAAGAAAGCATAATAAAAAGAAAATAGTATCTAGATTATACAGTCATCCATCCAAATCAATCAAAATAGGGCCACTCCCCCAACTGAAAGCTAGCATTGTCCTTAATGCTAACTAGCAAAATAAGCTAAAAATGTAAGGAGAAAGGGAGTAAAGAGAAACTCCCTATTGGCCCTCTGCCTGTGTGGGATCCTCAGTGTGGGTCCCGGGGTCTGTGGACTGTGGGGGAACCTGTGACTGGTCCCCAGATCCCCTCCGACTGGACCTGGGCCTGTACCTCCTCTGTAGCCCGGGCCTGCACTGGTGGGTCTGCCAACTCAATCACAATGCCATATGTACGTGGCATAACTCTCCTCTTGTTTGCTGGCCTCTCTCTCTCTTGCCCTAGCTCGGGACGGGTAGCAGGGTCCTGAAGCAGCAAGTCTAATGGAAGGTGGTCCTCCTTACGCTTATCTACCTCCTTCCTCAGCTCCTTCACCGACTCCTTGGATGCACATGTCTTCTTTATCCTCTTGGTCTCCTTTTCAAGACCCTTTAGTGCTTTCCCATGAGAATCCACAACTTCCAGGATCAACTTCTGGTTGTCAAGGATTTTCTTCTGGTTGGCCAGAAGTTCCTTAAGAGTATCCTCAACGGAATGGCACCTGTGGTGGAGGAGGTGTAGCCTGGGCTGCTACAGACGAAGAAAGTACAGACAACTTAGAAGTAGTTGCCTGCATCCAGTCATTGATATTGGCAAGGGAATGGCTCAGTCTGTGGGCAGTCAGAGGATATGCCCGTGATGCAGGAATGCCTAGGGGTGCTGAAGTGGAGGGGCCTGGAGCAATGTCTGGGATGGCTGACTCGGGCTGAGAAGATTATATTACAACTACTGGCTCTTCATACTGGCCAGTGGAAGCAATGGATTTACCTTTGTACTTCTTGCTCTGTGGGTTGTCATCACTCTGAAGATCATACCAAGAGAAGGGGGCTTTGGTCTTCTCCTTCAAGTCAAAACTTCTCTTTTACACTTGTTGATCTTCAAAATACATGGTCAGGAAGTTTGGGAAGGGGTGAGCTCTATCACTTTCATTTACCACCCGGTTGATAACGATGGACATGACATTTCCGACATTAATCGGGTACCCCGCCATGATAGAAGCAATCAACACAGCACGCCTGAGAGGAATAGAATTTTCATGGAAGGTGGGGTCAAGCCTGTTGCACACGAACGTCTCCCAACCTTTGGCCTCAAAATTTAATGTTCTCTTGAAAATTGTCTTCCCTGCTTGCAACCAGTCAGGGGTTTCACCTGGGATGGCCAAGTGCTCCGCTAGCCAATGACGTGCCTCATCACCCGCATCCAACTTCTCTAAGTACTGTGTCTCATCTTCATCATCAAACTCCAGAGTCCTTCTTCAGATAGGCCAAATTTGTGTAAAACTCCTTGACAAGATGTTCATTGGCATCCGACAAGTAGCAAGAGAAGTAATCCCAACCCTTTATCTCCCTGAATTGTCTTTTCACATTGGGGTTGAGTGGCAATAGATCCTTGGTGATGAACCTGCACTCCGGTATCAGTTTCCTCTCCTTCCACCATTCCCGGAATTTATGAAAGGCTAGCTCACTCACGAATCTGTCTTGCCAAGCCTCAGGCTTCCTTGCTCTCTCAACTCCCCCAACTTGGGGTTCACCCCCTGTTTGGGTTTCATCTTATGCTTCTTCATCCCCGGAGTGTTCATATGACAGGGAAGTTGTGGGTGAGGTGGAGTCTTCATAAGCATTCCCTGCAGCTGAGCCTTCAGACAGCTCAGAATGGGATGATGCTTGGGAAGAGGGAGAGTTAGAGGGCTCATTGGTCAACCGAAACCTCTCCGAAAAGTCTGGGTAGTGTCTGGTATGGATTCTGAAGACTCTCCCCCGGAGGGTACATACTCACTTCCCGATTTGGAAGCAGCTCTATCCATGGCCCGGATTGTTTTTCTTGTCTCTTTCATAGCTTGCCGGACTTTGGGGGCCAGTTTGATTGTCCCTTGACCTCTCCACCGGGAAGACTCTCCCCTGCCACTAGGTTTACGACCACCTCCTCTCGATAGGACAATTCTCTGCAAGTTCAAAACATTTAAACATTGTTAGTACCCAAGCAATGGATAGATGGGAGAACAGAGGAACATCATATACAGAGAAATGAGTTGCAGAATTGAGACCGCAGACCGCGGTCCGCAGTGAGAAGGGTAAAGAAGAATGAACCCTCTGAAGGTGGGCACCGTGGACCACGTAAAAGCGACCGCGATCCGCACTCAGGCCTCGTAGACCGCACAAAAACAATTGCGGTCCGCGAAGAAGTGGGGTTCAGACTACCCACTTCTCTGAAGTCAAGCACCGCAGACCGCACAAAAAGGACCGCGGTCCGCGGTTATCAAGTGGAGACTGACAATTCAAGCACCGCGGACCGCAATAATTCCAAAAACCTAGGGTTTCAAATTTACAGTTAATTTCAAGTTCAAAGGCACATGATGTTAAAACCCTAAGTGTTTAATCAGTGAAATTAACTACAAATGGTCTAAATTGAGCATTATGAACTAACCCTAACATGGTTAAAGGCATAAAGAAGAAAAAGGGAGAAAAAGAGAAGAAAATCTACCAAATAAACAAGAAAATAATCAAATTAAGATGTTATGGAATCAAATTACACTTACTAGATGTGGGATGAAGATTAGATGAATGAAATGGACACTTGAAAGTATGAAGAGTGATGCACAGGTGAAATTTTATTGTGGAGAATTCAAAGTGCGCAAAGTGTAAATTGAAGCCCTGAAGGTCTATTTATAGAGGGGGTCCTGGGACCCAATGTACTTACCCACCGCGGACCGCGGTCTTTCAACTTTCTGAGCAAATGGACAATTGGCCACCGCGGACCGCGAAAACTCAACCGTGACCGCAGTGGTGCACCGCGGTCCGCGAAAAAGGGTACCGCGGCCGCGAAGCAAAATTCAGAGACACATTTTCTTGTGATATGTCTCCGCGGACTGCGAAAAAAGAACCGCGGTCCGCAATGCAAACTTCAAAGAGCTGACATTCCAACACTTAGCTTCTTGCCTTGCATCAAAATAATTCCTACAACGTCCCAAAACCAGTTAGTGCAAAAATGAGTTCTATACTACCAAGAAAATCAAAGAAAAACAAAAATAAAGACACATGGGTTGCCTCCCAAGAAGCGCCTGATTTAACGTCGCGGCACGACGCATGTTACCAAGTTCATTTGAGATGGAGAAGTGCCACCACATGGCTGCCATCAATTTTGCCCAAGTAGTGCTTAACCCTGTGCCCATTAACTCTGAAAATCTCCCCACTTTTGTTCTTTAGATAAAGTGCACCAAACAGAGTCACAAACACAACTTCAAAAGTTCCACTCCATTTTTACTTAAGCTTTCCCGGAAATAGATGTAACCGAGAGTTGAACAAGAGAACCAAGTCACCTACTTTGAACTCCTTAACACGAGCATACTTATCATGAAGGTACTTCATTTGGTCCTTGTACAAGGACGAACTGGAGTAGGCATGGAATCTGAATTCGTCAAGTTCATTAAGCAGCTCCACACGAAGATTGGCTGTCACATCCCGTTCAAGATTGTGCTATAACTCAACCGATAGATGGCAAGCTTTCCCAAACACCAAGCGGTACGGAGACATACCGATCGGGGTCTTGTAGGCAGTCCTATAAGCTCATAAAGCGTCATCCAACTTCTTTGACCAATCGGTCCTATTTGCATTGACCGTTTTTGACAATATACTCTTTATTTCCCTATTTGAGACTTCAAATTGGCCACTCGCCTGGGGATGATATGGAGTGGTCACTTGTGATTGACACCATACTTTGCAAGCAAAGTGTCAAAAGCTTTATTACAGAAATGCGACCCCCATCACTAATGATTGCACGAGGCGTGCCAAACCTTGTAAAAATGCTCTTCTTGAGAAATGCAATAACACTCCGGGCCTCATTGTTGGGTAGAGCCACTGCTTCAACCCATTTAGAGACATAATCCACCGCCACGATAATGTATGTGTTCCCACAAGAGCTAACAAACGGGCCCATGAAATCGATACCCCATACATAAAAAATATCCACTTCGAGAATAGTATTGAGAGGAATCTCATCTTTCTTTGAATCCCCCCGGACCTATGACACTCATCACATCTCTTGACTAAGTCACCGGAATCTTTATACAATGTAGGCCAAAAGAAACCACAGCTCAACACCTTTGAAGCAGTCCTTGCCCCTCCATGATGACCACCATACGGTGAGGAGTGGCAAGACTCAAGAATCGACCTTTGTTCTTCTTCCGGTACACATCGCCGGATGACCCCATCAGTTCAAATCTTAAATAAATATGGTTCATCCCAATAGAAGTCCATGCTATCCCTCCTAAGCTTCTTCCTTTTGTTAGAAGAGAGCGCAAGAGGAAAAACACACGTGACAAGATAGTTGGCAATGTCGGCAAACCATGGAATTTCTTGCATTCACACCGAAAGAAGTTGCTCATCGGGGAAACTGTCATTAATTTCAAGCCCATCACAAGGTCGACCTTGCTCCTCCAATCGAGAAAGATGGTCGGCCACTTGGTTTTCACTTCCTTTTCTATCAACAATCTCCAAGTTGAACTCTTGAAGCAACAATACCCAACGCATGAGTCTCGCTTTGGAATCCTTTTTGGTCATGAGATACCGGAGTGCCGCATGGTCAGTGTGAACTATGACCTTGGCACCCATCAAATAAGGACGAAATTTCTCCATCGCAAAGACTATTGCCAAAAGCTCCTTCTCCGTAACAGTGTAATTCATTTGTGCCGAGTTTATTGTTTTGCTAGCATAATAGATAGGGTGGAAGATCTTGTTCACCCTCTGGCCCAACACCGCCACCACAACTACATCACTAGAGTCACACATAAGCTCAAAAGGAGAGCTCCAATCCGGCACCGTGACGATAAGAGTTGTGGTAATCTTGTGCTTCAACAATTCAAAGGCACTCATGCAATTCTCATCAAAATGAAATTTGGCATCTTTCTCTAGCAATTTGCATAAAGGATTGACCACCTTAGAGAAGTCCTTAATGAAACGCCGATAGAACCCGACGTGCCCAAGGAAGCTCCGGATTCCTCTAACCGAAGTTGGTGGTGGCAACTTAGAAATCACTTCAATTTTTGCTTCGTTCACTTCAATACCATTCCTCGAGATCTTGTGGCCCAACACTATTCCTTCTTCCACCATAACGTGACATTTTTCCCAGTTCAACACCAAGTTGGTCTCTTCACAGCGAGCAAGGACTTTGTCAAGATTACTCAAACACTCATCGAATGAATCACCAACGACATTAAAGTCATCCATAAACACCTCAAGGAAGTATTCAACCACATCTGTAAAGATCGCCATCATGCACCTTTGAAAAGTGGCGATTGCATTGCAAAGACCAAAAGGCATACGGGCGAAGGCAAAGGTACCATAAGGACATGTGAAAGTGGTCTTCTCTTTATCCTACGGGGCAATCAAAATCTGATTATAACCTGAATACCCATCCAGAAAGCAGTAGAAAGCCCGACCCGCAAGCCGATCTAACATTTGATCCAAGAAAGGTAAGGGGAAATGATCCTTGCGGGTCACTTTGTTGAGCTTGCGGTAATCCATACACACCTGCCAACCTGTGACTATTCTCGTTGGAATGAGTTCATTTTTATCATTTTGGACCATCGTCATTCCACCTTTCTTCAAAACACATTGGACCGGAGAAGTCCAAGAACTATCCGAAATTGGGTAGACAACCCCCGCATCATGCCATTTAATTATTTATTTCTTCACCACCTCTTGCATTGCCTCGTTGAGCCTCCGTTGGTGTTCTACGGAAGGCTTTGCTCCATCCTCCAAGATGATTTTTTGCATGCAAAAAGCGGGGCTTATTCCCCGAATGTCCGCAAGAGTCCATCCTATTGCTTTCTTCCTCCTCCGTAGTACATTTAAAGTTGAGTATACCTGCAATTGGATTAGGCAAGAGGAAAGAATGACAGGCAAAGTATGAGAGGGACCAAGATATTCATACCTGAGGTGGGAGGGTAGTGGCTTCAACTCCAAAGTCGGGGGCTCTTCAATTGAAGGCTTTGTTGGTGGAGTCTTCCGGTTCTCCAAGTCCACTTGATAGCTTCCTGGGACCATAGGAGTAAGAACCCATGCCTTGAAAGGCATTGGTACTTTCAAGAAAACCATCTACCACGGTGTCCTCGTGGTCCAATAAGGCAGCCTCCACTGGGTCATCAACATGAATCATAGAGCTTGCATCATCAATAATCACCTTAGTGACGAGGTCAATAAATGAGCATACTTCTGTACTGTTTGGCTGCTTCATTGACTTACACACATGGAATATCACCTTCTCATTGCCCACTCAAAAAGTGAGCTCCGCAGCTTCCACATCAACTAAGGCCTTCCCCGTTTCAAGGAAGGTCCTTCCCAAAATGATGGGGACCTCAAAATCCACTTCGCAATCCAATATGACAAAGTCCGCGAGCAAAATAAATTTGTCCACCCGCACCAACACATCATCAATTATCCCTAGGGGCCTCTTCATCGACCTATCCGCCATTTGCAAACGCATGGAGGTCGCCCTAGGTTGCCCAATCCCCAATGTTTTAAAACTGAGTATGACATCAAGTTTATACTCGCTCCAAGGTCACACAAGGCTTTAGCAAAATACGCACTCCCGATTGTGCAAGGAATGGTAAAAGCTCCCGGGTCTTCAAGTTTGGGTGCCATTGAATGTACTATGGCACTCACTTGGTGAGTCATCTTGATGGTTTCACACTTCATAGACTACTTTTTAGTGACTAAGTCCTTCATGAACTTAGCATACCCGGGCATTTGTTCCAAGGCTTCAACCAACGAGACATTGATGGAAAGATTCTTCATCATATCAATAAACTTCTTGAATTGAGTCTCTTGCTTTTGTTTTGCCAACCATCGAGGGTATGGAGGAGGGGGCCTAGGCAATGGTGCCTTGGCTTGTGGGACCACCGGCTCCGGCATATCAATCACGTGTTCCCTAGACGGGTTCACATCCCTTTGCAAATCCTCCCCATTATCATGGATATCAATTCTCACCTCACTAGTAGTTGGCTCTTCCACCACTTGCTCAACTTCAATTGGTAACTCATCATGGGGCAATTCATCATCATCGACAACAATTCGCTTTTGCCTAGAAGTACTTGTTTCACCACCTTTTCCACTTCTCGTGGTCACCGCCATGGCGTGACCGGTATTATTATTGTTCCCACCCTTGGGGTTCACCACCGTATCACTCGGTAGTGCACCCTTTGGGCGTGTGTTTAAGGCATGAGAAATTTGGCCCATTTGTACTTCAAGGTTCCTAATGGAGGTGTTGTGAGAGGCCAACTGAGCATCGGAGTCCGCATTTCGCTCCATCGTCTGCTTGAACATGTGTTCAATTCTCCCCATATCATTGCTTGATGAGCTTTATCCTTGAGATTGGTACGGGGGTGGATTGCTTGGTTGTTGGTACATCGAGGGCCTTTGAAAGCCCGACCCCCGGTTACCATTGCCACCCCAGTTGTTGTTGTTGTTGTTTCCTCCACTCCAATTGTCATCATTGTTGTTCCCTCATTGTCGATCATTGTTGTTCCCCCAATTTCGTGCATTGTTGTTATTGTTCCAATTTCTTTGTCTTTGATTACCCCAACTTTCATTGTTGCCTTGGTTTCTCCAGTTTTGACTGTTGCTTTGACTGTTTCCTTGACCTTGGTAATTATTAGCATACATCACATCCTCTTCTTGGTCATCATATTCCTCTTCTTGACTATATCCACTTGGCCCTTGGTCACCCTGATCATTGTTGCTTTGCTTAGAATTTCCCCAAGGTCTTTTTTGGTTCACTCCCTCCATGGAATTTACTTGCTTTGGCCTTTGTAATTGTTGAAGTTGGGCCTTTGCAAGTTGGTTCATAGTGGTCGTGAGCTCGGAAATTGCTTGCCCCTGTTCTTGAAGTTCTTTGTGAAGACTATTGACACCGGTCTCACCCTGAGGTACGTTTGCTCTACTTTGCCAAGCTGACGATGTGTCAGCCATCTCATCTAATATCTCACATGCCTCGGGTTAAGTCAATTTCATGAAATTTCCACCAGCCAACTGATTGACCACACATTGATTGACAGTGTTTATCCCTCGGTAGAAAGTCTGCTGGATCATGGCTTCAGTCATGTTGTTGTTCGGACATTCCTTAACCATGGTCAGGTATCTCTCCCATATCTCATGCAAAGTCTCGTTGGGTTCTTTCTTGAAGGCCAAGATTTCATCTCTGAGCGCCGCCATATGACTTGGGGAGAAGAATTTAGCAATGAATTTGTCTGCGAGCTCATCCCAAGTAGATATTGAATGGTTGGGAAGCCGCTCGAGCCAATCAAGAGCCTTCCCTCGAAGAGAGAAGAGGAATATGCATCCTCTGAGACATTCGTCTGCTTACTACCCCAACAGGTATTCACGAATCCCTTTAGATGTTTATAAGCATTCTGGTGCGCGGCTACGGTGAAATAACCCCGCTGCTCTAAGAGTGTCAGCATCACATTGGTAATTTGAAAATTTTCCTCCCGAATTCTCGGCGGGAAAATGGCACTAGCATACCCCTCGTTTGGAAGGACCCGAGGGGCAGCTCTAGCAGCTGGTGGCGGGGGAGGGTCTGGAATATCATCTTGAATATTGGCCTGTCGGGCTCTTCTTTGAGGTGGTACTTGGTTGATTTCATATCCTGGTTATCAAATACCTCATCCCCCGCAATAACGTTTCCTAAGGGATCCTCCATTTGCACCTGAATATATTCAACAAAAACGTTAAAAACAGAAGGAAAGAAAAACACGTAACACTACTATTCACGTAGATAATCAACACCGTATAGCTCCCCAAAAACGGCGCCAAAAAGTGATCGGCTCTCACCCACACTACTATTGAAGTAGAAAGATGAGGGTCGGTGCAGCTTTTACCCGAAAGGTCGGGATCGATTCCTCAGAGAGTTATGACTTGGAGTCGAGTTTCTACGTAATCTAATAGTGTTTCGTGTTCTTGATTACACTTCTCATAATTTTTGGGTTTTATATTATAACTATGATTTAGGCTACTATAATTACAATTAAGCTGACTATTGTCTTTTTGGTTGTTTTCTAATTAGATAAAGGCACTAGGGTTATGACTCTTACCTAGGCGGGTAATCAGCGGGTTCTAATTTCTAAAGCAAAGATGGTATTCAGGGAATTATGATATAACCAATGCCCAACGTTACCCACTCTATACCTCTCGAAAGTTTGAGTGGTATTGACCTAATTGCCTTTCTCAAGGTCAATTGGGTATCAAATTTGCACAAGCAATTTAGGCTCAAGTAGGATTTTACTCTCTCGGGGTTTAACCCGTTAATTAGGACTATCAATTCTCATGATTTCATCCCAATTCCTTGTTGGGTTGATTTTCTAGACTCAAGTCCTCTTTCTCAAGAAGGACCCAAGTCAATTGAACACCAATTAGTGTTTGCAACCACTAATCTTAACAATAAAACCACAAATCAACCCAAATATCCATCACCCATAAACATTTAAGCCCTAATTTAGAGAACGCATTAATTACCCACACTAGGGTTGAGCCACAACCCTAACTAATGGGTTTAGCTACTCATAATCAATAAATAAATCAAAGAAATAGATGAAGCAAAACCCATGTAATTGAATTATAAAATAAAACTGAAGGATTCAATGTTGAAATCTAGCTAAAATTACAAGAGCTTGTTGTAGAAAAACGCCCATGAGCTCCCAACAATATCTGATACCAAGCTTAACCTAGAAAAAATAACAAAAGAAGCTATTTATACTCAGCCAAAAATTTCGGAGCAAAATGCCCTTGCGGGGTCACTGCGGACCGCGAAGAATGGACCGCGGCCGCTGTGAGGCTTTTTGGTCTCACAAATTATGTCTATGAACTTGGCCACCGCGGTCTGCATAAATTGGACCGCGGCCGTGGTGGCTTCAACGGGGACCACGAAGAAAGGACCGCGGTCCGCGGTAGACTTCTAAGCTTCAAGTTCTGGGTCTCTGAATCTTCTTGACTGCGGACCACGTAAAATGGACCACGGTCCGCGTTGGTCTTGGCCTTCAAAATCAGGTTCTCTGAATCTCCTCACCGCGGTCCGCGTAGAATGGACGCGTCTGCGGTGGAATTTGCCTTGGAAACAACTCTCTGAGCCTCACCATCGTGGACCGCATAAAGTGGACCGCGATCTGCGGTGGTCACTTTGACTTTGACTTTTGATTGTTCTTGGTACTTGTGCAAGTTTCACTCCTTATTGAGCAAGTCTTTGACTATTTGTCATCCTTTTTGGCTATACCGTGCATCAAGCACAACATGTAATCCTTTGGGACTATTTCGTGTACAATTGCATCCAAAACTTAAGCAAGATAGAGTGTAAAACAAGGTAAAATCCCTAGTTATCACCGGCGCACCTCCAGCCACCAACCATCCGCCATAGCCGTTGTTTCACCACCAACCAACATGCCTCAACCTCCATCTCTGATTAGGCTTCACCACCAGCCAGCCATGGCCAACGTTTCACCACCATTCTCCTTGCCCACTTCCTTACTTCATTGTTGATTGCACCAAGACAACCAGACGCCACTCTTCTTCTTCCTCACTCACAGCGACCAACTCGCCAGCAGCTATGCTCAACCTCGCCGGAACCCTAAGAGAAAGTAGAAGCCGCTCCACTCCACCTTCACCTCAAACCCGCCGAAAACTGCCCACTCCCTCTTCACCCCTGACTGTTGTTCCTTCATTTTCGCCGCCGATTTGAAAACCAAGAGAAAAAGAAAGGCTTCTAAAAATCTGGATTTCCAAGAAGTTCTTAGGTCAAAAAATTTGTTGTGTGACGTTGAAGTTATTGTTTCTGCTCATCTGAGCATTCTGCTCATCTGAGCATTCTGCTCATCTTTTCGTTTTCAAAGTTTGAGTTCTTGTTGCCGGTCGAGGTCTCCATTTGATTTTCCGGTCCAACCCCGTTACACAGTTCTGTTCGAATGCTTGTAAATCCATGATTCAATATTAAGGTCTATTTCTTATACCTATCTCATTATGCTAGTTGATTAATTGTGTTAATTATTGATGGCTCCTCTATCCTTTGTTGATTAAATATCCTGTGTTAATTGTTAATTGTGTTAGTATGCCTGATCAATTCATTTCCTTGAGTTCATGATAAACCTTGATGAATGTTTTAAGTCATTAGTTGGATAGCTGAAACGAAAATTGGATAATGTACATTGTTGAAGGATTCAGTGAGGGTTGGGGTAATAATTCTGAATTAACTGAAATGAACCAAGTTAATTGAAAGACAAAGAACAATTGATGGTCTCGTGCTGCTTTAACTTTATTTTATTTACTAAAAATAGCTAGTAGCATATTTAGACCGACCACTTGGGTAAGCAAGCTTTAGGTTTTCTTCCTTTATTTGAGGTAAGAGGTCGTCCCTTAGTTCATTCATCCGGAGATGCCCCGAAGTATTTGTATATATTTTATTCCGGGGAATGCCCCGAAGAACTTTGTAAATGTTTGGAAGCCTCACGAGCATTATGGAGAAGTCATAGTATAGGTTAGTTTAGGATACTTTCTTTTATTTTATCTTAATTTTCTTTTATTAGGTAGGGATGACCTCGAGACTCCTTTGTGTTTATTTTTCCTTTTCTGTGTGTTTTGACCTCAATTTGAATATTTTAAAAGGCCAACTAGATCAAGCATGCAACTGTGTTTTTCACGGGACTCGAGGAATGCCTAACACCTTCTCCTCAAGTCAAATGAACCCCCTTACCCAAATCTCTGGTGCAGACTTAGTCTTAGAGTCAAATGTGTTTTTAAAGGAAACATTGTTTTTGAAAAATGTGACCTGGCACACCGAAACCAAATGTCAGGTGGAGACTCTGAGTTAATCCTTTAAAACACAATTCTTTTGTCACTTTCAAAATTGCAAAACCCTTTTCGAACTTTGCAAATCTTTTTAATATTCTTAAGAGGGTTTAGTAAAGTTTTCTTTAAAAAAGGGGGTATGACAGGCAGACGTTCCTTTATAGGGAAGACAAGCTTCACCAGTTTCTCAACATTGTGACTCACATGCGGCAATTGGAATTGCCAAAAATAGTGTGTACAATGGAAAAAGAAGAC
This sequence comes from Nicotiana undulata, assembly GCA_005239495.1. Classification (NCBI taxonomy): domain Eukaryota; kingdom Viridiplantae; phylum Streptophyta; class Magnoliopsida; order Solanales; family Solanaceae; genus Nicotiana; species Nicotiana undulata. The sequence goes on from ML266530.1 coordinate 38,190, forward strand.
ATGTACGCATTAGACATGTGAGGTAAAATAATTGTTGAAACATGGTATTACTTCCTTGAAATATGTAAGATATGAAAGAAACTTGGCGGATCCTTTAACCAAGGGTTTGGCAAGGAGAATTATCCTTGAAACGTCGACGGGGATGGGGCTAAAGTCCATGAATTGAGGAAGTATGGTGGATACCTGTTTGTGGTCAAACAAAGCCATATGAGACCTCAATATGCACTATATTTCCTATCCCTATGGTGTGGTAGTGATTTACAAGGTTGAGCTTATTTTACTCTTAATGATTCCATAGCCGTAAGGTGGTCTATGTGTAGATAGACTTGATGGAATCACCTGCGTGGGTGTAAAGGTGCGGTCACCTTTTATGAAAGACTTGGGATGTCTTTCTAGAGAATTCATGAGACCCAAGGTATGTGCATGACCATAAAAGCACTTTGTTAGTACCGCAGAGTTTGCATAAAATTAAGGATATAATATGTGTTGTGGGGGTCTCAACTAATGTTCATTCAATTCAAGAGTACTTCACTTTGGGAATGTTAGTTGTTGCCTCATTTCACTATGTGTCAATTCAAATCGAAAGATATTGACACTTAAGTACATGCTCCTTCTTTTGCCCAGAATTGCACTTATTCTATTTTTGTCTTTGCGTTAGTGGGGGATTGTTGGTATTATTAATCTATTTAATTCAAAGCCAAAGATTTCTTTGTGACCCCTTTTCTTTCTTTACTTTTTTGTCTTTTGTGAAAAATGAAGAGTCTCTCATTGGTGATGGAAAGTCTTTTCCTTCTCTTTATATTGAATTGCTCTTTGTTGGGCTTGTAAAGAGCTAGTAAAAGGGAGTGGTCTCGCGCACATGAGAAATTGGTCCAGAAAGCAAAATGGCTCGATTCCC
>ML266530.1:39264-50241 GCA_005239495.1 Nicotiana undulata
CCCCCCCCGCGCGAGATATACGTGAGGCTTATTCCAAATCTGGTTTTGCTAAAATTATTTCTTTTGAATTGAATTTTGTAACGCTCCATTTATTTCTTTGAAACTGCCATTTTAATTTCTGTAACAGCTACAGATTAATTCCTTCATCTGTAACTGTTCAACATCTTTACCTATAAAAGCTAGTCTTTTTTGTTAATTATCCAGCACAGAAAGTACCTTCATCTTCTCTTTTGTCTGGGCAACTACTTTGTGCAAACTCTAAACTTCCAGCCACGAGTGCACATGTTTGGAGGTGCTATGGAACCTTGGGGAGCGACCGGTCTTAACAATTTGCATCCAGTCGGACCAAAATCGCTTTCAAAGCAGTGACTTGCTACGACACATTGTTTTTTGATAAGTTGTTCTTGTTTTCTTCTTATTCTTAGTCAATATTATCTACTCATTTTTTTTTTACAGTAACAACATCTAGGCAAGAAGGTAAGATAACCAAAAAGGAAGAGGTACCAATCTAGGAATAAGAAAATATTAGAGTAGTCCTCATGTATGTATAAATTAAAGACACGTTCGACAACCTGGCTACTATACTTGTACCTTAATTAACATACTAAAGTATCTTGATTCTTTTTATGTCCCTGAATATAAAAATTGCATATTAATGAACTATGAGTAATATGAATTTATAGCGTATGGATGTTGCTTGCTCCACGTATGAGAAAAACTCTAGGACTTTTTGGCCAAGCCAATTAATGTATAAACTCGTCTAGTCACTAATTTGACTCTTGATTATCTTTCACATTCAAAGTTTATTTGCAATAGCCGCGTTTTCGGTTTAATCTCTTGATATATCTCTCCTATCTACCTTTAATTTTAAGCCATGTTTTTATGATAGAGCACCTCTATCACTAACAATAGATCGGAGATTTTGAGTCACGTGAAGAATATAAGTAGAAACAATATTAATTTTTGAAAAGAATTGAAGTAATTATGAATGCGTGTATACTATGTCTTGACGAGTTGTAGTCAATAAAATGTGTACGTAAGAAGCAAAATTTTATTTTGTGTTACACATAACCAACAAGGTGATTTATGCAAATAGGATCATTAATTAATTTACGTCGCTATTCAGCCTTTGATAATGTATATTAATTGGAAACTTAGTAAAAATAATACTCCACTAATATCCTATTAACAAATTAAATTACAATATGATAATGTATATGTTATATATTTACTTTATATGTGTGCATAGTAACGTAACTTATAGGAGTATCTTTTTTTATTATTATTTAAGGGAAAACTTTGCTGCTAACTGCTTGTATAATGGTTGAAGAGAAATATGATATTTAGCAGCGATATCCATAATAAAAAAGCATGTCAAACAGTTAGAGGTGATCGGTAAACAAAATTTTAGTAAATGAATTTGAAAATTATTTTGAGATTACGTAGGATTTCATGCTGGGATTAAGGGTGTGTTTGGTATGGAGGAAAATATTTTCTAATTTTTCCATGTTTGGTTGGCTTAAATGTTTTGGAAAATATTTTCCTCATCAACTCTAATTGGAGGAAAATATTTTTCCTATCAAGACAAGGGAAAACATTTTCCAAAACTCTTTCTCAAGCTTCCTCACCCTATTACATACCCTCACCAACCCATCCCACACCCCACACTCAACCCACCTAACCCCACCTTATGCCCTCTCTCCAAAAAGGTATTTTTGTCCGTTACCACCCACCCTACTACCCCACCTACACCTACCCCCACCCAAAAAAAAAGATTTGTTACTTTTTTTTTGTAATTTCAAATTTCTTTTTTTGGTTTGTCTACACCACCCCCTACCCCACTCTCGCACAATTTTTTTTTGTTTTTTTTTTTTTTATTTTTTTTGTAATTTTTAAATTTCTGTTTTTTTTTTCTATGCACCCCACCCACCCCACTGCACCCCCCACCCCGAAAAAAATATTTTTTTTATATATTTTAAGTTTTACTTTTTCATCTTTCGGTTTACAGGTTCAAAATTTTACAAGTTCCAAAGTTATGAGTTCGGAGATTTATGTGTTTCGAAGTTTTGCGGTTGAGAAGTTTATGAAATTTGTGGGTTCGGAAGGTTGTTGGTTCGAAAGTTTATGGCTTCATGTTTATTGTATCAAAATTATTTAAGAATACTCTTGGAAAATATTTTCTTTAATTTGCATACCAAACACCGGAAAATGAATATGAGTACTACTTGTTTTCCAAGAAAACATTTTTTTGGAAAATATTTTCTACGGAAAACATTTTTCTTCATACCAAACGCACCCTAAGTTTTTAATCCTTCCAACAATGATCCCTTACTGGATAAGGTTTTTGGATAATTTACAAAATTAACCTAAAAAATAATTATTTTTTACTTTTTGGAATAAATTGTCTTTTGAAGTGATCCATATAATTTAGATAAGAAAAGAAAAGGTTTCTACAGAAGTAATTATTGTCAAAAACTCTATAAACTGACATATATATTTTGAAATATTCACCAAATACTTAAAAGAAATAACTTGTCGTTCTACAAACACTTATCAAGAATCTTCAAACAAACAAACAAAAATATTTCAGAGGCTTTTGATGATATATTATTGCCAAACCACACATCCTTTCACAAAGGGACGGCACAACTCCTATATATTTTGCCCCTCGTTTGGTGGATTGGGTTCATACATAATTTGTATGTACATCAATAACAACAACAAGTAGACCTCGATAACAACTATAAGTTGGGATCGATTATATAAATTATCACTGTCTATCTCAGTTTATTTAACGCGACAGTAATATTATATTCATCCCTTTGATTCTCCTTTTCTTGATTTTTTTTATTTTCCTTAGGGAAAAAAATATTCATAAGTAATGTAATTCTCCTTCAGAAGAAGATTCTGAGATATAACGAACTCCATTTTCAATAGGGGAAGAAATGTAGGCCGAATTAATATTCCAATCATTGTACTCTACTGCTGGCTGTTGATAGGCATTCCGATGATGCACCATTGGTTCTCCTGTTCAGCACACAATAATTTGTCAATCACTTTAATTTTTATATATTTATAGTCGAAGATCGACTCAGAATTTAAAGTTTGTAATATGCTCTGAATTAACAATAAAACTTTAGCTAATTTCTCAATACAAATATAAGATTGGTTTCATCCGTAATTAATATTTTACCTTAATTAGCCCATCTTTACAATAATTAATTTGATATAATCGGTTAAAATTAAATATACTGATAGTGTAAACAAAAGTGTGTGTACAGACAGATCACTCTATAACAACATCTCTATACAATACATATTCATTATAAAAGCTAAGTTTTTCTCGAAATCGATTTTTATGTAATGTTATAATATATATACTATATAACAACATTAACAGTCAGAAAATATCGAAGTAAACAAGGGTGTTATAGAAATATTTTACTGTGTTAATTAATTAGTCTTTTGTGGCAAACACGTCATACTAAAATATACAAGTAAAACGGGTTGACTTTTCTCATTTTTATTTAAAACCATAATTCATGAGGTTTTAGCCGAAGAATATTTGTCATACCATCAAGTACAACTAAAATAAGGGATTAAAACTTAGAATAGTATCAATTGGGAATAGATAATAATCAAGTATCTCTTTCTTATATTTTTTTCTTGCTAACTACTCAGATCAAAGTTTATATCTTATAATTATATCCAGTGTCAACACCCCTTCGTCGAAAAATTATACTGTTTAACTTGGTAATTGTTTTTTAAAACATATATATAATGATATTATTATTTTTCATATTTTCACTCCCCTTAATGAAATTTCTGGCCCCGCCACTGATTATATCAGATTATATAAATACAAAACGAATAAAAAATGAAAAGATTAAAATACAAGCATATAAGGTACCTTGAGTAAGTAGAGCTTGTTCATTCATGACCAACCCACCATCAACTTCTTCTAAAGAACTCCAATTTGTGTAGGCATCCTTCACCAATTTCTCAATATATGCCTAATATGAACACATAAATAGATTTCTTAAATCAGTAAAAATGTTTAGGTTTAGCATATATAATATTGAACATTAAAACAAAAATTCTAAAAAAAAAACTATGATTTTTCTTACCCTTTGGATTCCTCGCAATTCTCGACTGTGGCAAATTTGCCCATTAATAATTGCCTTAACAACTTGACATATTGGATTGAGGAAGATTGTATAGGTAGTTCCTTTCGCTATGTATAATTTGGTGCCCATCTCACAAGTTTTTGCATGTCTATATGTTACTTCCCACATTTTTTCCGACATCCCGGTTCCAAATATCTGTCAGAGATAAATTCATGATTTAAATTTAATTAATTATACTACACTCTTTCAAATTATAGGTTCAAAATTAATATTTGTAGTACTTCAAAATTGTCACATGTATATTGATTCAAATCAAGAAGTCCGACTTTTACTATATATAACCCTATGTTAGAAATATTCTTATTTATTGATAATTTTAGTATTATTTTTTTTTCCTTTAATTTGTGTCCCTAGAGAAATGGTGTTATTTTTAATTAATTGTAATACGTACCCTTCTTAGTTTTTCTGGGTCAATATTTGCCAACTTCAAGAAATCTTGTACAGTCTTGATGCCTTGTGAAGTTAACTTCTTGTGAAAAGTTCCATCTTTTCCAATCTTTTCAAGACGCCACACATCATCTCCCAATGCTGGTGGATAATGCTTCTTATACACTGAAATAACATCAATTAAAATCAATATATGTATTATTATTATAGTACACAAAGAGACGAATTCAGAATTTATTAAATAGTTTTAGCTTTCAAGATTTTTTTACTGAACTCATCGTATTGTTAAAATTATGGGTTCAAATTCAATACTTGTGAAATTATAATATATTTTTATATATAAAATCCATACTATTGAAATATATGAGTTCAATTGAAGTCATAGATTCGCCCGAGAGTATATAATGATGTTCCATTAGATTCAAAGTTTGATGACATGATTACATGACTGATTACGATTTAGGATTAAAGGGGGGGGGGGGGGGGGGGGGGGGGGGGGGGGGGGGGGAGGGAGGACGTGAACTTTTGCAAGGATATGATAGGTGCTCACGTACTTTTGTATAAGCATGAAATGGGAAAATAATGATTAAATTTTAACATTTTTTGAATAAGTAGGAACTAGTTGAATTGACGAGTTAAAAGATACCTTACCTATAAAACTAACAAGTATAACATGCTTTGAACTATATATATCTTAACCAATGGACGAAAGAAGACATTCATTATTTAAACCCCAATTTAATACATGTTAATTACTACTAGTCTACTATATGACTTGGTATTAGATGATCGATAGAAAGAACTAATCAAATGTTTTTTATTTATTTTACTAGTTAAAGTGCACAGATTATATAATTAGGGTTAGGTATAGATGTCAGTGTTTGACTTAAGACCTAGATAAATCACTGAACAAAGTGATCGTGTCAGCACTTCTTTAATTCCTTTTAACCTAAACACAAGGAATATATCCTAAAATAAATATATTACTCTTGTAAAGGGATTAGCTAATTAACCATGAAAGATCATGGGGTTTTCAAGTGATTTTGTCTAGTTAATGATTGAGCTAATATTAACTAAGCAAAATTATTTACATACACTGCAACAACACACATAAATAGTGTGATCGATTCCACTGGCTGAGATGTACGCAGATCGTATCTCTACCTTTGTGGAATAGAGAAATTGTTTCTAATAGGTCATCAGCTCAAGAAAAATATTTACGATATAAAATACGAAAAGACTTACATTCTCCGCGGTGGTCTTTAACCATAAAAGAGTCAGTCATGGCTTCCATGATTCGAACATTATTTTGACCCTTTCCAACATGAACAACCTTTGCACCAAGTCGAAATCTCCTGCTCCTAATCCAACTAGAATTATCAGTAAATTCAAGATCACCAAGGGAAACAACACCATCTCTCATAGTTATATGAAGTTCACCAGTAAGCAATGGTCTTTTTCCAACCCTTTCCTTAACTATGTTCTTATTGAACTCTTCATTTGTCCAACTTGCTTCATTTTCTCCAATAGGAAAGTCTCCGTCGAGTACGATGATTTCGACTTTAATCGGAGAAGCTAAGGTTGTCGGAACCAGGCAATCGCCGGTTGCGTCCACAAGTAGGAGCTGGAGAGGGTGGCCATCTGAGTCCACAATTTTGCTGTTGGTAAATATTGGTAAAGAAAGCTTTTTGTTGAATATCAAACGTAGGTTTGATGGTTCCATAGCTTTAATTCTTAATGAAGGTGATCTCCCTATTGATCGAGAATATCTTCTTAGTCCATTTTCCACCTCTTCATGAACCTATAATTTCAATAAAGATATTGAATAAGGAATAGTAATTACAAGGACAAATACAAAACTAATGGCTCAGCCGAAATTAATTGCATTCACTATCCAAAAAGTGTATATAATATGTATATTTCTTGTATATATTACACTTATATAGTAAAAACTATAAATTTTATTGGCTATTATTTTTTAAAATAGCTTAAAATATACATTCCTTTAATTGAAATAGGATGAAGTAGTATTCATGACTCATAGCGTATAGACTCATTGATTAATTTAGGTAGAGAGTCAAGCGAGTTCTTTAACTGCATCAATATGCATCTATGAATCATAAATGAGTTTTAATTTTATGCACATATATTTTCACTTTAAAGATTATTGTATATCACTCTATTCATAGCATTAGTTGATAACCTATAATAAATTACAACTAACCTGATATTATAACACGTTAAATCACAATAATAGTACAAAGAAAATTACACTGTTAGTGTATATATATAGCTTAAATTCATCGTAAAATATCTCAAATGTCTAATCTAAAATTATATACCACTCTTCGGAGCATGGGTTCCAAAGCTGAGCAGAAGTTATCTAAGAAATTCACCATCACCACTTCTTTAATCACACTACAAAGCCAAAAAAATAAATAAAGGTAAGATAATAAATCTTGAAAAGTAAAGAAACCAAAGAACTAATGATGAGGATATACATACGAAGCAAAAGAAGGTGTTTTTCTCATGCGTTTGTAATTTATGTGGTTGGAATCAGGATCAGCAGAGTCATTAAAGAATCTTTTAGCTGCCATTTCTATATTATCTCAAGGGTTTTTTCAGTACAAATACTAAGAAAGAGAGAGGAGATGATATGATTTGATGAGTGAAGAGAAGTTTGGTAGTATAGGGTTTATAAAGGGTAGAGCACAAGGTGTCGTAGTCTTATCTCAAAAGAGAAAATGAGTTTAAAAGTATTAAAGCTAATGTTATTTTCAATATTAAAAAGAGGTAAAGGAAGTTTCGTGGAATAATGAAAGAAAGAGCAAGGTAATCGAGGATTCCAACTTCTAAGTGATATAAGGCAATCTGATGTAACGACTTTGACGTCAAGGCTTCTTCAAGTCAACCCCTCAACTCCTTTGTGCAAAAGAAACAAAAGGAATGAGACAGGCAAAAATAGATATTAAAGCTCACATGATAGCTTATTGAGAAATTTTTCTAAATATGTTTTCGAATTTTTTTGTAAAAAGTCTTGTGAAAACGTCTAAAAAGTTGCTGAATAGTTGTCATTTTAAAAAGAAGGGATCTTTAGACAAATAATCGGCGTATGTATATATATACGCGCGCCAGTTATTTTTACTCATTTTTAAAGTGAAAAAATACCTTTAAATAAGTACCGCTCAAATAATTTCGAGAAAATTGTCCAACGGATCAAAACTAACCTCAAAAGAAAAGTGTTTTTTCTTCTTCAACTCATGGAAAAGGGAATTAAAAGCATTATGAATACTTTTCACTAGTGATATTTCAGAATCATTTCTTGCTTTTACAATATAAGATAATTATAAATCAATTTTTACAATAAATAGAAATCAATAAAATGATAACATGCTTTTATGCTCACGAAATTTTCATTCATATTTATGGGTCTTAATAATGCCCCCTTTTCCAACTTAAGAATAATGCTCGATCTTAAATTAAAGATTCTCGTTCTTCTTTTACACCATAACTAACGAAAATATTGCGATAACTAATTTCCCAAAAAAGAAAAGAAAAAAGTAAGCCTCAGAAAGAACAAATCTAGCAACTAACTATTTTTTGTTATAGAATAAAGGACACTTCTACCAACTACAACTATTAATTAATAAAGACAATATAGTACGTACTTAACATAGCTTTTAAATTTGCTAACCAACTTTTAACGATCCGAACGATCGTTTTGAGCATTTGTACTTTTCTTGGTAAAGATTTAAATCAAACACATAGTTTGCAGGATCAATTTATTTGTTTCACTAGTCAAATAGTTCAATCACATGTTAATACACGAATTAAACTATAAAGTTCACAGTCTATGATCGTACCTTGTTACAAAGATTCGTTCCAAGTGTTTCGCAGAAAAAATCTTCACAAGACCTCCACCGGAACTCTTTAGTATTTTGTGAGACAAGAAATAAATATTTTTTCTGTTAAAGAAGGAGAGAAGTCGATCATCTCCTTTTATTGAACAGATACGACACAACGGTTTAGGGAGTCCTAACCGTTGTGTCTCTTCTTTTATTTTAATTAGATATTATACATATATAAATATATTTACTTATTAAATATGGACTGGGTTGGCCCATATGGGTGGCCCGTCTAATTTCTTTCATCTCCCACTCACACATAGTGGGTCAACGTTCACTCATATATTCTGTAACTTCCATACATAACGATTAGACCGTGTGACCGGTGCATACTTCGAGAGCTTTCACTGCTATGCATCTGTTTGGAATATATAGCATCTCGATTTAATGGAATTTAGAGTAGATAATAGTATGCAATTTTAGGATTCACCATTCATGTATATACATACATATGTATATATATTTATATCATATATATGCACACATGCACATATAAATAATGGTGACAGAAAAAGGTTTTACAAAAAAAAAAAAAACTTATCTTTGTTTTGTGATGACATGGGTTTGGAATCAGATGATCCAGCCCAACTTAATTTATAGTCTTGTAAAAAAATATTGTATAGCATTTCATATCCTTTTTGGATAGCCTTTTTTTTAAAGAATTAATAGCCCAGTTTCTCTAACTCCTCCACTATGAACCTACACTAGTGTTCATGAAAGGCGTTAAAGCCATCAATTCCTTCAAGAAAAAATAGATTTTTCTAAAGAATTAATTACCAGTTTCTCTAACTCCTCCATTCTGAACCTACACTAGTGTTCATGAAACATTCATCAGCTTCACATTAAAGTCATCAATTCCTTCAAGAGAAAACAACAAGTTCATAGGAGTCATGATTCTGTTTAGTTTCCAGAAAAATGTTGCGAAAAAACAATATTTAAATTTTTTAGCATGATCGTTATTTGGCTAGTTTTTCTCGTCAAACTAAATAATAAAACTAACAGTGGGTACACTATATTTTGTCAACAATGGCAGTCATAGAGAATAGTCTCAAACAATTTTAAAAAAGAAAAGCTTTCTGGTGCTTCATAGAGAATAGTCTCAAATAATTCAATGATGATTCAAATCAAACACATAGTTTGCAGGATCAATATATTTGTTTCACTAGTCAAATAGTTCAATCACATGTTAACACGCGAATTAAACTATAAAGTTTACAGTCTATGATCGTACCTTGTTACAAAGATTCGTTCCAAGTGTTTCGCAGAAGAATCTTCACAAGACCTTCACCGGAACTCTTTAGTATTTTGTGAGACAAGAAAGAAATATTTTTCTATAAAAGAAGGAGAGAAGTCGATCATCTCCGTTTATTGAACAGATACGACACAACGGTTTAGGGAGTCCTAACCGTTGTGTCTCTTCTTTTATTTTAATTAGATATTATACATATATAAATATATTTACTTATAAATATATTTACTTATTAAACATGGATTGGGTTGGCCCATATGGGTGGCCCGTCTAATTTTTTTCACTCGGTAGTTTGAGGGCACAAGTATCCCTGCATGATGTATTATGACTTGTGTGAATCTTCGGCTCTGGTTTTCATTCGAAATCGATTTGTAAGAATGAACTTCAAGATTTAAGCTTTAAGTTGGAAGAGTTTACCAAGTTTAATTTTTAGAATTTGACATTGGATTGGAGTTTTGATGGTTCCGTTGGGTCCGTATGGTGATTTTAGACTCAGGCACATATCTGGATTTGCATTTTTATGTTTCTATTAGGATTTGGCACTAATTGGCGAAAGTTAGAAATTTGAAGGTTTGAAAAGTTCATAAGTCATATCGGAAGTTGACTTTGAGGATACCGGATTTGGATTGTGGTTCCGGAAATTGGGATAACTTAGTTATGTTATTCAGGACTTGTGTGCAAAATTTGAGTTCATTCCGGGTTGGTTTGCTATGTTTCGTCACGAGTTATGGAAGTTGAAAAATCCAAAGTTCATCAAGTTCGAATTGAAGTGCGATTCATCGTTTCTATGTTGTTAGGTGTGATTGGAGATCTCGAGTAGGTCCGTATTATGTTATGGGACTTGTTGGCATGCTCATACAGGGTCCTGAGGGGCTCGGGCATTTTTCGAATTGATTTCGAGCTATTTTTCTGCATGCATTCATTGGTGGTGTGTTCTGGTGTGTGGTGCCTCGGCTGTTCATCGCTATCGCGGATCTGGAGGTGTGATCGCGTAAAGGAAAATATGGAGCTAGGTTTTTTCTTATTCGCGGTCGCGATTGAATTGACACTATCGCTTAACTTTGTGAGGAATACGGAACTCGTTCGCACAACGAGGCTGCGTTCGCATAGTGTACTAAGCAAATGGAAATTTGGAATTTCTTATACGCGTTCACGTACTACTGGATGCGTTCGCGAAGCTTGGTCGCCTGTGTGCTTCGCGTTCGCATGAGTACGTTTGCGATCGCGTAGTTATTGTTTTGGGGGGGGG
>ML266531.1:0-29737 GCA_005239495.1 Nicotiana undulata
TCACGCGATCGCGATGAACAATTCTCCCAGGCCCACAGAAGACCCTACGCGATCGCAGCATAATCCACGCGATCGCAATTCGAGGGAACCTCGACCCACGCGATCGCAACCCTTCTCACGCGATCGCGAAGAACAACTGACTCCGCTCCCCACGCGCCTGGCTAACTCTATGCGATCGCGATGATCCCCACGCGATCGCACTGAACTGACCTCCAAAGCTACGTGATCGCCACCCTTATTTCGCGATCGCGATGAGCAAACTCACCCTGGTCCATTTTAACCCTACGCGATCGCAACATAAGCCACGCGATCGCAGTGAATAACCTTCAGCTGTGAAAACACCANNNNCCAACATACCCCGTAACATCATTCAAACTTAATTGCACTCTCAAAACACCAAAACTAACATCAAAACTCCAAATTTGCATCGGATTCAAGCCTAAGATTTCCAAAAACTTCCGAAACGCGCATTTGATCAAAAACCCAACCAAATCATTTCCGAATGACCTGAAATTTTGCGGGCAAGTCCAAAATGACCTAACGAAGCTACAGCAACTCTCGGAATCCCATTCCGACCCTCGGATCAAAATCTCGCCTATCAACCGGAATTCGCCAAAATACTAACTTCGCCAATTCAAGCCTAATTCTACATCGGGCATCCTAAAAATATTCTGAACACACTCCTAAGTCCCAAATCACCTAACGAAGCTATCCGAACCATAAAATACGTATTCCGAGGTCGTTTACCAATAAGTCAACTCTCAGTTGACTTTTCCCATTCTAAGGCTGTTCTTAAGGACTAAGTGACTAAATTCTCATTTAACCATTTCGATTTCAAGCCTATCAACTCTAACACATTAATAATAGAATAACCAACATATAATAAGCCACTAAAAACAGTTATAATGTAGGTTTCACGTAACGACAGACCGGGTCGTTACAATCATCCAACACCTGCATGCAAGGTGCAGAAGTGTAGTATGAGTACAACCGACCCCATGTTCTCAATAAGTAACAAACCCTAACCTTAGGTTGAAAATAGTGACGAGCTAGAACAACGGTCGGGTCCAACACCACTATCCAACAATAGCTCATAACAATGTAAATCAAGTAATACAAGAAGTAATTCAGAGATGAAATGCTCATCCTATTCATAGTTTCCCGAAAAATAGATCCGCTTTTCAAGTATATTAGTGAAAACCCAAATCCTTTAGTGAAATTGTTGAAAATATGAGTAAATTTGAAACAGTAATTTTTCTCAAAATCCTTTCAATAATAAATAAGGTGTTCCATTTTTCTTTCCAGGTAGTCTGTGTAACATATATCACTATGAACATATGTCAATATGTGTGAGAAGTCATGAATGACGTGATGTCGTACAGCATGAGGAATAAATGCATCTTTATGCATGTATGTCATATGTTCATGTCAATGCCATGTACCTCAGTGATGAACTCAATGTACTCACACCCTCGGAGTACTCAATCTCATTGTCTCACACTTTTCACTCATCATTCTCAACCACTCAGTACTATATATGGCCAATCCGTCCCAGGAAAGATCCATCCCAGAATATATCCATCAACTAACCATCAGTCACTTAGTATTGAGTAGGGCCTAATACAGCCCGTGGGGAAGATCTATCCCCAAATATATAAATGCTTCAGACAAGATCCATGTCCAAGAAAGATCCATCTCTCAATATAATCAACCGCACTCACTAGGGGTTTGTGCAGATTCCGGAGGGGCTCCTTCAACCCAAGCGCTATATCAAGCCAATCATGGCACAAATCAATATAACCTGCTGCGGCGTGCAACCCAATCCCATAATATAATCAATATAACATGATGCGGCATGCAACCTGATCCCATAATATCACTCACACTCAGGCCCTTGGCCTCACTTAGTCATCAATCTCTCCATTCTCTCGGGCTCACAATGCCACGAAACTAGCCCAAAATAATGATATGATGTGTCAATAAATGGTACAGAGACTGAGATATAATATGCATATGGATGCGCTGAGTATGTAACACAATGAAAGCATGTAATTCAACAACAAAAATGACCCTTGTGGGTCCCAACAGGATAAGCATGTAGCCTAGACATGGTTTCTAACATGGATCACAACTCAATAGCATAAGAACGTAGAAGTTTTATGGCTACATGTAAGACCAGGTAACTACATAGTACCACAAAAATAATGGAATTATAATTTACACGGTGCACACCCACACGCCTGTCATATAGTATGTGTGTCACCTCAACACCAATCGTATAACACGTAATTCGGGGTTTCATTCCCTCAGAACCAAGTTTAGAAGTGTTACTTACCTCGAACGAGCCAACTCCAATACCGATCAAGCCAAGCGATTCTCCAAAAATTCCAATGGCTCGAAACTAACCAAAAACAACTCAAATACATCAAACAACGCTAAATGAACAAATCCCAATCGGAAAAGGTCAAATCTTGAATCAAAAGCCCAAAATTGGCCAAAATTTCCAACCCGCGCTCGCAGCTCGGAACCCGAAAAACTTACAAAATCCGACAACCCATTCAATTACGAGTCCAACCATGCTAGTTTTACTCAAATCCGACTCCAAATTGATGTTCAAAACTCGAAAATTCGATTTATGAAGTTTTTGACAAAAACCCCTAATTTCCTCTTTAAATTCATCAACCAATTACTAAAAATTAAGATAGATTCGTAAAATGTAATCAAAACCGAGGGTAGAACACTTACCCCAATATTTGTGATGAAATTGCTCCAAAATTCGCTCCATTCTGGAGTCCATAGTTCAATATAAAAATGACCAACCCTTGAACTTAAAGCATTCTGCCCAGCGTTTTCCGCATTTGCGGACAGTAGGTCGCACCTGCGGCCTTTGGTTTTGCGGTGAAAACTCTGCTTCTGCGGAAATGGCCTTGCCCAGCAACGCCCGCACCTGCGGTATCAAACTCCGCTTCTACGAAGACTTCCGCACCTGCGCACCTAATTCCTCGCACCTGCGCTAATTTCTATGCTTATGCGATTTTCCTCACCCAGTCTTTTCTCGCTTCTGCGACTCTTCTAACGCTTCTGCAACCATCACACCTGCGCAAACTATCCGCAGGTGCGATCACACCAGATCTGCCACTTACGACTAGGCCAAAAATGATCCAAACAAATCCGAACCTCGACCGAAACTCACCCGAGCCCTTTGGGATCACGTCCGAACATGCCAACAAGTCCCATAACATAATACGTACCTACTCAAGGCCTCAAATCATGCATAACAACATTGAAACAACAAATCACACCTCAAATCAAACTTAAAGAATTTTCAACTTTCAACTTCCGAAACTCGCGCCGAAACATACCAAATCAACTCGGAATGAACCCAAATTTTGCAAATGAGTCCCAAATGAAAAAACAGAACTATTCCCAATTCCTGGAATCACAATCCGAATCCAATATAAAAAAGTGAACTTCCGGTCAAACTTATTAACTTTCCAAACCTTCAAATTTCCAATTTTTGCAGATTTGTGCTGAAACCTTCTAGAAACATCTAAATGTAAATACGGGCATACGTCCCAATCCAAAATCACCATCCAGACCTATCAGAACCATCAAAACTCCGTTCCGAGTTCAAATTCACAAGAAGTCAAACTTGGTCAACTCTTCCAACTTAAAGCTTCCACAATGAAATTCATTCTTCCAAATCGATTCCGAATAACATGAAAACCAAAATCGACGATTCACATAAGTCATAATACATCATACGGAACTACTCATGTCCGCAAACTACTGAGCAAAGTGCAAATGCTCAAAACGACCGGTCGGGTCGTCACATCCTCCCCCACTTAAACATATGTTCATCCTCGAACGTGCCCAGAGTTGTTCCCCAAAGCCATCAAACCGCCTTATAACCTTACCATGCACATACCCGGAGGTGATGCCATGTCACCTTATCCCATATAGGCCTAATATCACAACATAACTAGAATTTCATAATTCAACCTAACCCATAAACCTTAGAACCAAATTCCAACATCCGGAATTCCCTACAGGACCCGAACCTCGCAACCTGCACACTGTATTAGTTTGGACAAGCTGTACCAAGCCGTAACCATAACCCAAGATGCAATCGCATGATATACCTCATAACCCAGATACTCGTAGCAATGATTTCTTATCGCAATAACTGCTCAAAATAACCCAATACTGGTAATAAACCTCATATAAAAAAAACCTCATTCTAAAACCTTCGTACTCTGCCGATGATGAAAGAGACATACAGAAACTCATAACTAATTATTAGATCAACAAGTCATGGATCTCCCTCTCCTTTTACAAGAACTATAGACAATTTCTAAGACGACTTCCGATATTATCCTTCAAAATATACCACAATCAAATCCAATAGCACCCATCCCAGATCCAACAACCTCGTCTTATCAAATACCATCTACTCTACAGACATACCACATCGATACAATCTAAAACCACAACCCGTGCAATCTGTGCACCAATAAGAAACATTCCAAATGTACTCGATCATGGAAAATGACTCAAATGAGAGAACTGTCCCGCAAGCTTAACAAGTACCGCCACAACAAAATGCTGAAAATCCATCACACAATGTAGAACCATAACACACGAATCTATCACAAATGATCATACCTCAACATGGCACTGCTACAACGTGTGTCCCTATCCAAACACTGGTCCATATTATCTACCTCAAGCCACCCTACTCAAAATCAATGACCACACGCAATTCGATATCAAGTACTCAATGTGCATTACCATAACCACAGAGAAGCAAATGTCACAATGTCACACCAAAACCAAAGAACATAACCAATATGCATCAATCATGTAATACCCAAATTCCCATCTCGCTCAAGTTCTGTTATAAAGTCCAAATAAGACCGCACCATGTGTGCACATAACCAATAGATCACAACCCCTCGTAGTATGGAAGGGTAACATATCGCAACATAAATAAGCTCGAATCTAACCGAATGGCACTTCCCTTAACAACAACTGTACAAAGTCAACTAATTTGAGCCGGTGTAGAATACACATCCTTATTGGGCCTACCAATGGACCCCCGTATCAACTCTATTCACCCACAAATAGACAAATAACCATCTGAAGGTCCATAATGACTGAATCATAACACTTACTGTCACTTGACTAGCTCTAGCCACAACCAGAAAATAACCTGCTTCTAAGAACTCCCAGTCTCCAAATCCATAGAACACACAAATCACCATATCTGATCCCAACTCCACCCCCGAATGTCTAGCACATCTCTCATACACGATCATCCCGCAAGGAACACTTCTATAATTTTTCCGTGTCACATAGAAAAATTTGAATATCATCGGCCGATCAACCAGAAGAGCGCCGCAATACCAATGAAGTATCCATAAATCAAAACACAATGCCCCTTCTAAAATGTACACTCTCATCAAACAATTCCAAATAGTAATATCATTTACCTAGTCATCAGAAACTGTCCATGCTGCCTGAAAATTTATGTCATTCCCTTCAAAACTGAATCGTGACCTTGCTCATGCAATCTCAATCCCACACAACACACTGCATATATCATGCCATCATATGAAAAGTATTAGAACCTCCTAATCCACTCCGGTCACAAGCAACTACACGCTTAATAAGCCAAGAACCTTGAATTTGATCTCATCATGAAGAAAATCACTATACGCCACATGTTCCTCACGCCAGTAGGAAATATACACCTCAAACCATGGTAGAAACTATTGAGGATATCTTGAAATCCCTTTGCACATAACCAAATAATCATAACTAAATCCCTCTAACTCAACCAAGCCACGCAGGTCACCAAAACCCAAGAGCATTGCCACGAAGCACCTGTAAAGACTCACCGCGTCGTAAGAACCAAGAGAGCCAATCAGGTCTATTACCATGCTGATACAACCTATTACCAAGTTGCCCTTATTTCTCCTAGTTTCTTCCGAATTACCCTCAAGTTGACACTTCTCTTTGTCAGATCACCACGATTATTATCCAAAACTCACCCCAAGATGTTCCATTTTTCTTTCCAGGTAGACCATGTAACATATATCACTATGCGCATTTGTCAATATGTGTGAGAAGTCATAAATAATGTGATACTGTAATGCATGAGGAATAAATGCATCTCTATGCCTGTATGTCATATGTGCATGTCAATGCCATGTACTTCAGTGATGAACTCAATGTACTCACACTCTCAGAGTACTCAATCTCATTGTTTCACACTCTCCACTCATCATGCTCAACCACTCAGTACTATTTATGGCCAATCTGGCGCAGGGAAGATCCATCCCCGAATATATACATCAACTGACCATCAGTCACTCAGTACTGAGTAGGGCCTAATCCAGCCCGTGGGGAAGATCCATCCCCAGGTATATAAATTCTTCGGACAAGATCCGTGTACAAGAAAGATCCAACCCTCAATATAATCAACCGCGCTCACTGGGGGCGTGTGCAGACTTTGGAGGGGCTCCTTCAGACCAAGCGCTATATCAAGCCAATCATGGAACAAATCAATATAACCCGCTGCGGCGTGCAACCCGATCCCATAATATAATCAATATAACATGACGCGACATGAAACCCGATCCCATAATATCACTCACACTCAGGCCCTCAACCTCACTTAGTCATCAATCTCAAGTCTCTCAGGCTCACAATGCCGTGAAACTAGCCCAAAATGATGATCTGATGTGTCAATAAGTGGTACAAAGATTGAGATATAATATGCATATGAATGCATATGACTGAGTATGTAATGCAATGAAAGCAGGTAATTCGATAGCAGAAATGACCTATGTGGTTCCCTACTGGATAAGCGTGTAGCCTAGACATGGTTTCTAACATGGATCACAGCTCAATAATTCAAGACCGTAGAAGTTTCTTGGTTACAGGTAAGACCGGGTAACTACAAAGTACCACAGAAATAAGGAATTATAATTTACACGGTGCACGCCCACACACCCGTCTCCTAGTATGAGCGTTACCTCAACACCAATCACATAACACCTAATTCGGGGTTTCATTCCCTCAGCACCAAGTTTAGAAGTGTTACTTACCTCAAACGAGCCAATTCCAATATCGAGAAATCCAAGTACTGCTCCAAAAATGCCATCTCGCGCGTTTCGACCTCCGAATGGCTCGAACCTAACCAAAAACCACTCAAATACATCAAACAATGCTAAAGTAAACAATTCCAATCGAAAAGGTTAAAATCTTGAATCAAAAGCCTAAAATCGGCCAAAAAGTCCAACTTGGGCCCGCACCTCAAAACCCACGAAACTTACAAAATCTAGCAACCCATTCAATTACGACTCCAACCATCTAGTTTCACTCAAATCCGGCTCCACATCGGTGTTCAAAACTCGAAAATTTGATTTATGAAGTTTTTGACAAAATCCCCTAATTTCCTCTTTTTTTCTTTAATCAACCAATTGCTAAAAAATGAAGATATATTCATGAAATGTAATCAAAACCGAGGGTAGAACACTTACCCCAATCCTTGTGATGAAAATTGCTTAAACATCGCTCAATTCCGAAGTCCATAGCTCAGTATGTGATAAAAATGACCAACCCTCGAAATTAAAGCATTCTGCCCAGCGTTTTCCGCATTTGCGGATAGTAGGTTGCACCTGTGACCTTCGCTTCTGCAGTGAGAACTCTGCTTCTACGGAAATGGCCTTGCCCAGCAACCCCCGCACCTGCGGTATCAAACTCCACTTCTAGGAAGACTTTCGCACATGCGCTCCCAATTCCTCGCACCTACGCTCATTTCTCTGCTTCTGCGATCTTCCTCACCCAGCTTGTTCTCGCTTCTGCAACTCCTCTAACTCTTCTGCGACCATCACACCTGCGCAAACCAGCCGCAGGTGCGATCACACCAGATCTGCCACCAGCAACTTGGCCAAAAATGATCCATACAAATTCGAACCTCGTCTGAAACTCACCTGAGCCCCTAGGGATCATATCCAAACATGCCAACAAGTCCCATAACATAACACGGACCTACTCGAGGCCTCAAATCACGCATAATAATATCGAAACGATGAATCACACCTCAAATTGAACTTAAAGAACTTTCAACTTTCAACTTCCAAAACCCGCGCCGAAACATATCAAATCAACTCGGAATGAACCCAAATTTTGCACACGAGTCCCAAATGACAAAACAAAGCTATTCCCGAAATCACAATCCAAGTAAAATATCAAAAATTCAACTTCCGGTCAAACTTATGAGCTTTCCAAACCTTGAAATTTCCAATTTTCGCCAATTTGGGCCGAAACCTTCTAGAAACATCCAAATGCAAATCCGGGCATACGACTGTGTCCAAAATCACCATTCAGACCCATCAAAACTCCGTTCCGGGATCAAAACAAGAAGTTAAACTTGGTTAACTCTTCCAACTTAAAGCTTCCACAATGAAATTCTTTCTTCCAAATCGATTTCGAATAACCTGAAAACCAACACCGACGATTCATATAAGTCATAATACATTATAAGGAGTTACTCATGCACGCAAACTACCGAAAAAGTGGAAATTCTCAAAACGACTGGTCGCGTCGTCATATCGCTTGCCGGTGAGATACGTAGGCAACCTTCATCGGGTTAGGCCCAATTTATTTTTTTTAAAATTCAAAATATGTGTGTACATATTTTTTTTTAAAATATATAATAAATGGATATTTTTGTCTAACTTTTACTGAGATGATCTCAAAACTTTCTTCGGAAGTATTGAAGGGTCGTTTTGTGCTATTTTGATTTTAACAATAAGGTTATTTTGCGTATTTAGCCATAAATTGTTTTCGAGTTAGATAGTGGTCATTTCTTGAAACTCTACCTCCTGGATTATTTCGCTTTTCTCAAAATTAGTTTAGCTTCAAAATTTTCCTGAACTACATCATGATCTGATTCATGCGGTGACATGATTTATAGGAAACTCTCAAAGGAATCAATCAAAATATTTTCAACGACTCTAAAATGAGGGATCAAAATGAGTGAAGTGAAAAGAAAAACAAAAAGAAAACAAAAGAAGGAAAAAGGAAGAAAAGTAAGAGCAACAATAAAATTTAGTCTATAAGCCGGAATGTAACCTGAAGCACTCTGAGCTCCTTCATGATACGGAAAATATAGTTAGGTTCATGTCATACAATGTGTGATTATGACTTTCAAATGTTAACCCTAACACATTTATTATCTCTTGAATAGTAAGATTAAGGTGGTTGGTTTGTGGTGAAATGGTCAACACATCCATACTTGACCAGATCCAAGGGAAAATACTGATGGCTAATGATGATGGAACTGAGTTATCAATGATGACCCCCAGGGTCAGTTGGTTTGAACAAGAGTCATGGTCACTTGAGGAAATAAGGAGGCTGAAATAATAATTGGACGATGTGTATCAGGCATGTGTGACTGGCCAATTGCCGCCTTACAGTCCCTCAGAAGGGATATCCACCGTACCCTTGCATCTCAACCTCTGCCCCCTGCAATGAGCGATCGCATTTTGGCCCTAGGGTATGTGCCAAATTACGGCTTTTCCACCGTCCCTGGTACCTCTAATGTATGACTTACAGCCGCACCAATTAGGAATACTCCTCTTGTCGTATCTGCCACCCCGGTATATACAACCCCACCACTACCTCCCCTGACCAGGCCTAAGCTACCTCTTAATGATTATAATGGCTGATACTACTCTCTAGAGATGGATTTCAAGGTCTCAACCCCACACAATTATACCCCTGAGTACGAGTCACCCATAGAGAATGAAAGGGCTATCAAAATGGGAGAGCAAGATGAGATGGCTAGGAAAGTAAAAATCCTAGAACAAGCTCTAAGGAATATGCAGGGTACATGGGGCACAACAAATGTGTCTTACAAAAGTTTGTGTTTGTTCACGTACAGCTACCTGTGGGATTCAAGATGCCAAAGTTTGACGTATACAATGGGCATGGGAATCCGTTATCTCACTTGAGAAGCCATTGCACCAAGATGAGAGGGGCTGGCGGGAAAAATGAATTGTTGATGGCTTACTTTAGTCCGAGCCTGAATGGATCAACCTCGGAGTGGGACACCCGTCAAGATGCTGAAAATGGTATACATGGGATGACCTGGCACCCGCTTTTATCCGCCATTTTCAATACAATTTGGACATTGTTCCAGACCGTGCCTCCTTATCCAAGATGATGAAGAAGCTTAGCGAATGTTTCTGAGAATATGGGATTAGGTGGAGAGAGCAAGTTTCTTGGGTTAATCCGCCATTGTAGGAAAGTGAAATGGTTGATTATTTCATCCAAGCTCAAGATCCTACTCACTTCGGCCACTTGTTCACAACTATTGGCAGACCTTTCAATGATGTGGTGAAAATGAGAGAGTTGGTAGAAGAAGGAATCAAATCAAGTAAGATCCTCAGTTACTCTGCTTTAAAGGCTAATACACAAGCTATTCAGAATGGGCCAGGTTGCAAATCGAAGGAAGAAAGATGATAAGGCCATGATGGCATCAGGGTCGAGAAAAGGTCCCAGGGAAGCTTCTATACAATACAGGCAGCCTTATCACGTTGCCTATGGTTCCGCTCATAAATACTATCCATCTCCAGATCCTCAATACTTAGTCGCTCTGCTGTATGCAGTATTCATTGCTCAATCCTATTTCAGACCACCCAATCACCATCAAATGCGGGCTCCAGCTCAAAGAAACCCTTATCCGCAACAACAAAACTTTCAAGCACCCTACAATTCTCGTCCCAAGCAAAGGGTCACTTTCACGCCCATTGGGGAGTCACACAAGATTATTTCATAAACTGAAGCAGTACAACATGATCACTCCAATTGCTCCAAATCGTGTTAATCCAAATTCAAGGATCTTTGATATTGCCACACAATGTGAAAATTATTTCAATGTCCAATGGCATAGCACAGAGGATTGTCTGACTTTGAAGGAGGTGATAAAGGAAATGATTCAAGAAAAAAGAATTATAGTGCAAGAGGGTATTGCTTCAAATGTCACCGACAACCTGTTGCTGAAACATGACAATGTGAATTTTATTTAAATGATCTGGAGATAAAGAGTATGACAATTCTTCCAAATCTTTTGGTAAATTAGCCGCTATGAATCTCAAATATCGTCGGTCATGAATTTAGCAGGCAGTGATGGGAACAAGCTGAAACCACTTGGAATGGTTAAAGACCCTAGTGATGTTAAGAAATAATATATGGCTAAAATTTCAAGCTAAGTAATTGGAAGGTCACTCCTCTCCTCACTAGAAAGGAGTTTTGGTAGCTTGTTTTGTCGTCATTTATGTTACATTAGTTATTTTGGGGTTGTAATACGGTTTTATTTTGTTTATTTTTAAAGAGTCAAACATTTCTATCATGTTATTATGTTTGATTGTGAGTCTTGTTTAACATGTTTTATTGATATTTGTTTTTCTAGGTTATCTCATAGTCGTAACCCAGATTTTAGTTTGTTTGTTAGTCATCTAGCCCTTCAATCCTTTAATGCATGAAATGCAATTTTTTTCTTATTCCTTCTCACTTCATGTCATTTTAATACATTGTGTTTAGTTCTTTTTGCATATATTGTTCTTTTCATGCTAGTTTTAGTGACATGACATGCATGCGAAATTTTCGGCCAGATTTTAGAAAGTACGTCCAATTTTGATTTGAAATTGAGGGAAAGACGACAGGAGGATAATCGTTGAAACACTTTGTTATTAAGCTTGAGACAAGTTTACATGGAACCAAAATGGTCATATCCATAGAGTTAAAGATCTTTATCTTAGAAACATTATGAAAATCAGGCTAACGATGTGGAATGTGTTGAAACTGGGTTGAAACTTTTGACTCTTGAGGATGTAAAATGATTTTAGACCAAAACAGGTCATGAGGGAATCATATCAAGAATGATGATCCAAATATAGAGTAAGAAGAAGCGCCCAAGATAGTTTGGAATGGATTAGTTAGATAAAGGCTTGAGAAACGGAAGTGAGAAACGCCATTTATTTTAAGAATGTATTACTCACTGAGCTTTACATCTGGCAAGATGGAAAGGAATGCATGCCTATCATTGTTGGAGCTATAAAGATATGGCATGTTTGGCATTCTTGAGGTCGGGAGGGCTTTTTATTTACGACCCAAATACTTTATACCCTTTTCCATCCCTTTTAAGCATGTTTTATTTTTTCTTTGACCCCCTCTTCTGGAATCGAGTATAGAGTCATAGTCCGATAAAAGGTTCATACCACCAAAATGTACAAAACGGGGGGACTTTAGAACATTCAAGTGGAAAAGAAAATAAGGTTCATAAAGATTCACAAAAAAAAGAAGAAGAAAAATCCAAATATAGGCAAAAACAACAAATCTTTTGTATCAGGTGTGAACAACGTTTAACCTGATTCCTTTAAAGAAAATGTAGGCAGCTCTACACTAGGGTTCAGTCCAACCAAATAAAAAATAAAATTTTCCTGTATCTGAAAATGGGTCAGAAGTTTTAATTTTTTTAAATATTTTATAAAGAGTTGATTCCAAGAGTCGCAAGTCTACAACCCATCATCTTGAGTCTATTTTGAGCCTTATAGCGACCCTTTATTTCTAGCCTTATCCAAAGGCCTTCCAAATAAAGTCATCTCTATTAGACTTTAAGTATACCAAGGGAAGAACGCAATGAGTAACAGTTGTCACACGACATAGAATGATATCAAGTGCTCGCACAAAAAAGGGAAGAAACAAAAAGATGATGAATGAAAATGAGAGAGCTTTATTGGTTAAAAACTTCATGGGCAGTGTAAGTCAACGATAAGTACAGATAAATAGATGAGAAGGCTGGTTGGTGAAAACCTTTCGGGGCACCGTGGGTCGGAGGTGAGATGTAAGTTTGATGCAAATGATTGGCACAAAGAGACCCGATTTTGAAGACGAAAAGAATAACAAGAAGAAATGGTAGATTGGTTAGACAGATTTGGTCGCTCAGTCCAAAATGCATATCACGATCACTGGGTTGGCTATCAAATTCAAAGGAGCCCCTTCTTTCTTTTCCCTACAGGGATTTTTCAGTTAAATATTATTCCTTCTCACTTTTAAATTGCGTCATTCTGTCCATTTGCATTATTATTTTGAGTAGGTCATTGCTAAAACAAGCGAGAAATGATTTCAACATCTGCTACTAGCTTTCTAATTGTACTAATTGAGTTCTATTCTAGAAACATGCACAATAAGTTGTTGAAGTTAAACGAGATCTGAGAGTTCATGCAAACAGACGTTCCAAAGAAAAGTTCATTGGTCTATTTGGTTGGAAGCCAATAAAAGGGACCACTAAATTGGTCGCCGTTTTTCAGAAGAGCAAAACAAAGGAGGTAGGGCATACACAACAGGGATGAAGGCACAAATACTTGTGACTTTCTTTTGATAAATAGGCCTGGAAAGCCTAAATAAGCATTTCAAAGAAATCAGGAAGAGTCACTTGAACAAAACTTACTTCAGGGGTAAAAGATCATATCTCTACATACCTAAAAACTAGTGCTGGGTATGAGACAACCAAGTTTAATCCTAAGAGGAAAAGCCGCCCAAAGAAATCTCTGCTTTGTAGACAAGGGTCACCGACACCATGAACATCCGGGTATGAAACAATGGGGGTCGACATTGGAAAGCCAAAGTTTCCGGAAAGAGATACAAAGCCTCCACGCCATTTGGTGTCTTACTGACAAAATTAATTCTCTGATAGAGGGGTGGCCACAGATTCAAACTATTCAGGGCATTCAATGATGAAAGATCAAGAATGCTAAAAATCCAAGAAATTCAAGAAACGAAGAATCTATTCAAGATTAATATTTCTCTTTCTTAAAGATTAGGATTTGTTATTTCTTATTTCCTAGTAATTTAATTCTTATTTTAGTAGGATTATATTTGTTGTTCTAGCCAAACTAGGATTGTTAGTTGGTACCCCATTCTTACTAGAATTCTTTTTCCTAATTTAGTTTGGATATGTTTTCTTATCCTTATTCTTATTCTAGTTTAATTATGATTATTTTTCCTTAAACTTATCAATTTAACTCATTGTAAGGCCTATTTAAAAGGCTCAATATGCTGAAAAATAAAGAGGGGTGATTAGTATTTCTAAGCTCTTGCTTAAAAAACATGATTTAATTTTTATTACATTATTCTTTCTTTATTCAACATTTTTTGCAATCTTGGGGGATTGAAGACGTGTGAGTAAGGTTTCTTTTCATCTTACATTCTTCTAACGTGAATTTGAAGAACTCGCTAGTTTTGTGAAAAAATTTAGCGTGGCGATTTTGTTTTTCTCCGTTCTTTGTGATTGAGAGGTGTAAAACCTTAAAAGTACATCAATTTGGTATCAGAGCACAAGTTCCAGGTTCGAATTGTTGACTTAATATCTTATTCATCGTATCACCAAACAAGAAAATAGCAAATTCGTGATCTTCTTCAATTGATCTTCAATTAGAAATTCAGAAATTAAGAACTACATTCCTTGAACGAGACAATGATAAAATTAAATTGCAGCTAAATAGCTTGACGCATCAATAAGGCATCAGACTGACTTGGTTAAAGGTTTGGTTCTTCAATCACCACATAACATACTAGTGCTACTGCCACGTCTACCACTTCGGTATCCACCAATTCACCCGAATAGAACAAGATATATTGAGAAAGTTGAAGAGGTAGAAGCTGACCAAGCCGTGAGAGTACCAATGTCCCATGCTCAATATGATAAATATTCAGATAATCGAGAGAGTGAAGAGGAAAAAACTGATGAAGACCAATATAAAAAAGACAAGGACATTGCATTGGATTAACAAGTTGAGGATTTACCACAAATTTTGATGATCCATTAGAGTATCCATCCATGTGTATCACTGACTTTCCGCCTTTAAGAGATGTTGAACATAATATTGACTTGATTGTTGACTTTATCATTCCAAACAAGTCATCATATAGCATTAATCCTAAAGTAGATAAAAATATGCATAGACAAGATGAAGAATTACCTAAAAAGCAGTGGATAATGGAGAGTTTGAGGTATATTGGAGAAAGAAGATATCTTCATCTCATAAATATATATGGACATCGTCAAAGTGATTGTTGGTGTAAACTCATAGCAATCAATGAATACCAAAGAAGAGAATTGATCTCCATACTTAATTCAAAGCTAGACATGGAGTTGGCTAAGTTTCATAAAGTTCTAACACCAATAACTTCATATCGTCAGTTGAGGTTTGATAGTCAATATAGAAAGATTACATGGAGAAGGCACGGTAGAAAGTTGAAACTTAGAAAGTGGGATTTAGTTCGACCACATGCTAAGTTTTATTACAGCATGAAGAAGCTCTACGATAAGCTAGAAAAGTGTAACTTGAAACCTGGTGAGCATTGGGTCTTCATTCTTTATTATCGCGAGGACGAGTCTTTTTCAACCAGGAGAGAATGATGCAAGATCAAGAATGCTAAAAATCTTTGAAATTCGAGAAACAAAGAATCCATTCAAGATTAGGATTTTTTTATTTATTACTTCCTAGTAATTTAATTGTGATGACCCAAGGGGTCATTTTATAAAATTAGACTTCGTTCCATGCTTAATAGCCAAAAAAAGACTAAATTTAAATACCCTGATTTGCGTGCGTAGTCCGGGCGTAAAACCGGAAAGCTTTTATGAGAAAATATGAGAAATAGTGATTTCTAGAATTTAAATTTTATAAAAGTTGACTTTGGTCAACATTTTGATAAAACGGGACTGGATCTGTATTTCGACGATCCCGAGAGGTCTGCAGTAAAATATGGGACTCGGGCGTATGCTCGGAAATGAATTTCGAGGTCCCAAGCCTTAGAAATCAATTTTTGAAAGAAATTGTTTTGCTGAAATGTTTATGAATTAAAGAAAAGAAATAATGTTTAAAATTATTGGTATCGGGCCTGTATTTTGGTTCCGGATCCCGGTATAGATTTGTTATAATATTAAAAGGTTAACCGTGAAATTTAGTGAAAAACGGAGTTCCTTTGACGTGATTCAGACATCCGGTCGAAGAGTTATGAACTTTAAAAGTTCTTGTTGAAAATGATGCGTTTTGAGGTTTGATTCATAGCTTTACATGTTATTTTCATGATTTGATCATACGAGCAA
This sequence comes from Nicotiana undulata, assembly GCA_005239495.1. NCBI lineage: Eukaryota > Viridiplantae > Streptophyta > Magnoliopsida > Solanales > Solanaceae > Nicotiana > Nicotiana undulata. The sequence continues at coordinate 16,187 of ML266531.1, forward strand.
GTCCGTATGATGTTTTTAGACTTGCGTGCATGTTTTGTTTAGAGCCCCGAGGGCTCGGGTGAGTTTCAGATAGGCCACAGAGAGTTGTTACACTTAGATTTCTGCTAGAACTGTTGTTGCCGGTGCGCCTGGAATTTTAGCTATGAAATCGCATGGCCCTTTTCGCGATCACATAGTGCAAGTTTCAGGGAGGCACAATTTTCCTTATGCAAACGCACCCCAATTCATGCGATCGCACAATAGTGATTGGGCATGAGGGAGGGGGAGTCCAACTCCTCTATGTGGACGCATTGTCCAGTATGCGAACGCGGAGGCTCAGGGCCCTACGCGAACGCAACATGTAGAGCGCGATCGCACAGGTCAGTATCCCAGCAGTATAAAAAGTCTTTTAAAAATCGGCCAGACCTTCTTCTTCACAATATTTTCGAGGTTTACAGCCCTAATAGCGATTTTCTTCAACAGTTATCATCCCCAAGTCATAGGTAATCAATTCTAAACTTTGTCTTTCAATTCCTTAATGTTTTTCATCACTTTTAAAGCAAACACTAAGAATTTTAATGGTAAAATTTGAGGGTTTAGGTATAATTAGAGAATTTTGTAAAAATCGAGTTTTTACATCGAATTAAGGTCGTATTTCAAAAGCAATAGAATATTTGGGTTCGTGGGTGAATGGGTAAACGTAATTTGGTCCGAACCCCGAGTTTGGACTAAGCGGGCCCGGGTCGGATTTTTACTTTTTTTGAGAAAACTTAGGAAAAATCATGTTTTTCAATAAAATTAGTTCCTTTAGCATAAATTGATGATATTGAATTAATTATGCTTAGATTCGAGCAAGTTAGAGGTGAATTCAAAAGGAAAAGCATTAATTGAGCAGTGAGTGGCCTGCGAAATTGAGGTAAGTGTTTGGTCTAACTTTGATTTAAGGGAATAGGACTCCCCACTTGTTTGCTATGTGAAATGCATGGGAGTGGTGTATAGGTGAGGTGACGAGTATCTATGCACCACCTAAATGGCTTGTTAAACATGATCCTTTCCCCGTTCCCAATTTAATTGATCCCAGTCTTAATTGATCTTTGTTAGTTATTGTTTCCATGACTACTTGGCCTCATTACTTTGCTGTTAAATATTATTTGGTTATTTTTGGAAGAATATTGGTTGTGTATCTTGTCACGACCCAAATCCTAGTTTAGGTCGCGATGGCGCCCAACTCCGATGTCAGGCAAGACAACCTTAATTACTAGTAATCCGCCTTTTTAATTTATCAACGTTTTCCAATTCTTGTGAAATATTAGAACTAAATTATGAGATAAAAAAGATTTTTAAACAATTATAAAGGAAGAAATAACTGAATAGGTCACTACCGACAATTTACAACCCGAAAGAATATCATATCCACTACGTGGGCATGCCAGGAACTGGCGTCACAAGTCTACGAGCATCTAATAGAAAAGAGTATCCAAAAGAAAATACAAGTCTGCCATACTGTCTGAAAGAATATAGTACAAACATAACAAAAGAAAAGAGGAACTCCAGGGTGCTTCCAGAGAAAAGCGTCAAGGAAATACGCTCACCGAGAAGTCCACGCCAACTATATGTCAAGGACGAGCTCCGGATGAATACCCAGATGCACCTGCCTCAGGGCCTATACAATTAAGTACAGAAGCGTAGCATGAGTACATAAACAAATATGTACCCAGTGAGTATCCCGTCTAATCTCGAAGAAGTAGTGACGAGGTAGACGTGATACTTATTAGGGTCAAAATTAAATAATATAATTTAATAAAAGCTCGGCAGGTATAACAGTCGTAGTAATCACAAAGACAAGGAATATCAAATGTAAATTTGCAATTACCTTTACATGTCAGATATCATTAGCATATAATGCACTAAATTTCCTTTTCTCATGAAATAGTCTATACAATTACAACAAAAACTCCCAGTCGATTATATAGCACATAGTATGCCGAAAGCGTACGACCGAAGCGTTGTGAAAATAAATGTGCACTGTCGAGGGTCGAACGGCTCAAACCATAGATGCATCTATTACCCCGCTCGCGAATCGAACATGCGACGCGGTTGACATAATGAATGGGCTATCCCGCTCACGAATCATACATGCGACGCGGGTGCCCATATACATACACAGAATTTTCAAGAATCAAAGGATTTAACAAAGATTATGCTTGAAGACAAGAATTTAAGTAATGTAATTTTGAATGTAACTTCCAAAATGTTTTCATACCAATTCGAGGATACTAAGTAACTCAAAATACATTTAAGGTCACATACAAGGCATGTAAAGCATGCTTGTGATAGTAGTAGCTACGCACGGACCCTCGTCACCTCGTGCGTGCGTAGCCCCCGCAAATAAGGGCATGCAATCATTTATAATCATCTATGGGGACAATTCCCTCTTACAAGGTTAGAAAGGAGACTCACCTCATGTAGAACCTACTTTCCGGCTCAAGGACGCACCCGAATCTCCAAACTCGTCTCCCAAGGACTCGAAACTAGTCAAAAGTTGCATAAATACATTAATTTATACTCAAAGGCATGAAATTCCCCTATTTAATTAACCATTTTAGCCTACTTTGAAATATCTCAAAATACACCCTCGGGCCCACATGCTCGGATTACGGAAATATTTGAAGGAAATACTTACCCATAACCTAAGGATCATTAATATATAGTTTGTGTATGATTCCATGGCAAATTCCTTGGTAATTCTTCCATTTTTCATAAACCTAGGTTTATACTCTAACCCATGATTTTCCACTAATTAGTGTGTTAATCTACCTAAGAATTCAAGTATTCAACTTAATTTGTAGTAGGAATTACTTACCTCATAGTTGCTAGGTGAAATCTCCTCTTTGAAAGCTCCCAAAATCGCCCCAAGTGAAGAAAAATGGCTAAAAAGGGACTAAGTCCCGTATTAATCTAACACTGCCCAGCGCCCCTTGTATGCGATCGCAGCAGGGGTAGTGCAATCGCGGTGGTCAACTGTCAGGGCCCCCTGAAGGCCTACTGTGCGATCGCGGAAGGGGACGTGCGATCGCGGAGGCTAGCTGGGCTAGACCTATGCGATCGCGGGGGAGGGGGATGCGAACGCGGAGAACAAAAGCTGGGCCAGGCCACAGCTTTACCCAGTGCGATTGCGTGCAAGCCTGTGCGATTGCACATGGAATTTTTCCCCCACCCTGCCAACTCCTTCTATGCGATCGCGTGTGTGCACCCGCGATCGCACAGAAGGAAACCAGACTGTGAAAATCTGGTGTTTTGCAATTAGCTACGAGGGGCCCGAAACTCACTCGAGCCCCTCGAGACCCCATCCAAAGGCACTGGCATGTCTGTATTCATGATACGAACTCTCTCGAATTTTTGAAACGTGAAAAACAACAACGAAACTAAGAATCCGACCCCAAAACCAAAGTGAATCAAACTTTGAACTTTATATTCTAGAATTTGCTAACAACGCGCCGAACCGACCTATACTACTCGGAATGATACAAAATTTTGCAAGAAAGTCATAAATGACATAACAGAACTATTCCCGGTCTCGGAATTCCGTTCGGACCTCTATAACACAAAAACATGTTCCAAACCTCAATTCTTAAACTTAAGGAATCATATTTCCCTGTTTGGCGCCGAAACGCTCCCGGGTCATCCAAAACCCGTTCCGGACACACGCCCAAGTCCAAAATCATCATACGAAGCTACCGGAACTGTCGAAACTCGATTCCGAGGTCGATTACTCAAAATGTTGACCGAAGTCAAACTTGGCCTTAAAAGCCAACCTTAAGGAACTAAGTGTTCCTATACCATTCCAAACTCTTCCAAATCCCGAACCACCCGTCCCCACAAGTCATAAATCATAAAAAGCCACTACGGGAAGTCTCATTTAGGGGAACGGGGTCCTAATACACAAAACGACTGGTCGGGTCGTTACATTCTCCACCTCTTAAACAAACATTCATCCTCGAATGGGTCTAGAATCATACCTGAAGTGCTGAATAAGTGTGGATATCTGCTCCGCATGTCCTCCTCGGACTCCCAAGTTGCCTCCTAGACTGGTTGGCCCCTCCACTGGACCTTTACAGCAGAAACTCTCTTGGACCTCAACTGGCGATCCTGTTTGTCAATAATAGCAACTGGCTCCTCCTCGTAGCCCAATTTTTTCATACAACTGAATGGTGCTAAAATCAAACACGTGAGAGAAGTCGGCGTGGTACCTCCGGAGCATGGATACATGAAATACCGGATGAACTCCTGATAAGCTGGGAGGTAAATCAAGCTCATAAGCAACCTCTCCAATCCGCCTCAATACCTTAGAAGGGCCTATAAACCTTTGGCTCAGCTTTCCCTTCTTCCCGAATCTCATAATACCCTTCATCGGCGAGACCTTAAACAGAATCTTGTCCCCCTCCATAAATGATACGTCACGCGCCTTCTGATCCGTGTAACTCTTATGTTTGGACTGTGCTGTGCGGAGCCTCTCCTGAATCAATTTCACCTTCTCCAAAGCATCATTCACTAGGTCGGTGCCATATAACTTAGCCTCGCCAGGCTCAAACCACCCGATAGGAGAACGACATCGCCGACCATACAAAGCCTCAAATAGAGCCATCTCGATGCTGGACTGATAACTGTTATTGTAAGCAAACTCGGCCAAGGGCAAGAACTGGTCCCACTGACCTCCGAAGTCAATCACACATGCCTTGAGCATGTCCTCCAATATCTGAACTGTACGCTCCGGCTGACCGTCAATCTGAGGGTGAAATGCTGTGCTGAGATCTATCTGATATAATGGACATCGGCACACTGTGCAACCGGACTACCTCCCGAACATAGATCTAGGCTAACCTCTCAGAAGTATATGTAGTAGCTACTGGAATGAAATGCGCCGATTTGGTCAACCTATCCACAATGACCCAAACCACGTCAACCTTCCGCAAAGTCTGAGGCAACCCAACCACGAAGTCCATAGTGATGCGCTCCCATTTCCACCCAGGAATGGGCATCTGCTGAAGTAGGCCTCCTGGACTCTGGTGCTCATACTTGACCTGCTGACAATTAAGACATCTAGCCACGTACTCTACTATGTCCTTCTTCATCCGCCTCCACCAGAAATGCTGCTTCAAGTCATGATACACCTTCGTAGCACCAGGATGAACAGAATACCGTGAACTGTGAGCCTCCTCTAGAATCCTCTCCCTCAAGCCGTCAACATTAGGGACACATAAACGGCCCTGAAGTCTCAGAACGCCATCCTCGCCAATAGTAACCTCCTTGGCACCATCCTGAACCACTGTCTCCCGGAGCTCTGCCAAGCACGGATCATCAAACTGCCGAGCCTTAATCTCTCCCAATAATGAAGACTGAGCAACCACATGTGCTAGAACTCGGTGAGGCTCTGAAAGGTCTAATCTCACCATGTGATTAGCCAAGGACTGAATGTCCAAGGCTTGAGGTCTCTTCTCTGCTGCAATATAAGCCAAACTACCCTATACTTTCCGCCTTCCTGCTCAAAGCATCTGCTACCACATTTGCCTTGCCCGGATGATAAAGAATGGTGATGTCATAATCCTCAGCAACTCAAGCCACCCGTGCTGCCTCAAATTAAGATCCCTCTACTTGAACAAGTGCTGCAAGCTGCGGTGGTCATTACAAACCTCACCAAGACACCCCATACAAGTAGTGCCTCCAAATCTTAAGAGCATGAACAATCGCCGCCAACTCCAAATCGTGCACATGGTAATTCTTCTCATGGACCTTTAGCTAGCACGAAGCATAAGCAATAACTCTCCTTTCCTGCATCAACACACATCCCAAACCAACACGTGAAGAGTCGCAATATACTATATACATCCCAGAACCGGAAGGCAATACTAGAACTGGTGCTGAGGTCAATGCTGTCTTGAGCTTCTGAAAGATCGCCTCACACTCGTCAGACCATCGAAACATGGCATTCTTCTGAGTCAATGTAGTTAATGGGGCTGCAATGGATGAAAAGCCCTCCACAAATCGCCGGTAATAACCTGCTAGGCCCAAGAAGCTCCTGATCTCTGTAGATGAAGTAGGACGCGACTAGCTCTGAACTGCCTCAATCTTCTTAGGGTCCACCTTGATACCCTCTCCGGATACCACATGTCCCAAGAATGCCATGGAATCCAACTAGAACTCACACTTGGAGAACTTAGCATATAACTTCTGTTCTCGCAAAGTTTGGAGCACAACTCTCAAATGCTGCTCATTCTCTCCCAGGCTACGTGAGTAAATCAGAATGTCATCAATGAAGACAATGACAAAAGAATCAATATACGGCCGGAACACCCTGTTAATCAAGTCCATAAATGCTGCTGGGGCATTAGTCAAGCCAAATGACATCACCAGGAACTCATAATGGCCATATCTCGTACGAAAAGCAGTCTTCAGAACATCCGAGTCCCGAATCTTCAACTGGTGGTAACCCGATCTCAAATCAATCTTAGAAAACACCCGAGCACCCTGCAACTGGTCAAACAAATCATTGATGCGCGGCAATGGATACTTATTCTTAATGGTGACCTTGTTCAGCTGGCGGTAGTCAATACACATCCGCATAGACCCATCTTTCTTCTTCACAAATAGCACTGGAGCACCCCAGGGCAACACACTCGGCCTGATAAACCCCTTGGACAACAACTCCTCAAGCTGCTCCTTCAATTCCTTCAATCCGTTCGGAGCCATACGGTATGAGGGAATAGAAATAGGCTGGGTGTCTAGGGCTAAATCAATACATAAATCAATATTACGATCCGGAGGCATGCCCGGAAGGTCTGAAGGAAATACATCAGCAAACTCTCAAACCACTGGCACTGAATCAATCGCCGGAGACTTGGCGGTGGTGTCTCGCACATAAGCAAGATAGGCCAGACAACCTTTCTCGACCATATGTCGAGCCTTTAGGAAGGAAATAACCCGACTGGCTGCACTAACTGAGGAACCTCTCCACTCCAGTCTAGGAAACTCGGGCATGGCTAGAGTAACTGTCTTGGCATGGTAATCTAGCATGGCATAATAGGGAGATAGCCAATCCATGCCTAGAACAACCTCGAAGTCAACCATGTCAAGCAACATGAGGTCCGCCCTGGTCTCGAACCCACAGAAGGTAACCACACAAGACCGATAAATCCGGTCTACCACTACAGAATCGCCCACAGGAGTGGACACATAAATATGAGTACCCAAGGACTCACGAGGAACATCCAGGAAACAAGCAAATAAGGCTGACACATATGAATAAGTGGATCCTGGATAAAATAACACTGATGCCTCTCTACCACATACTGAAATAGTACCTGTGATTATGGCATCTGAGGCCACTGCATCTGATCGGGCCGGAATAACATAGAACCTGGTTGGAGTACCGGATGTCTGACCTCCACTGGAGTGCATAGAAGCTGGCTGAACTCCCTCTGCCTGGCCTTCACCTCTGGGATGACCTCTACAGATCTGTCCTCCACCTCTAGGTGGGAGGACCGCTGGTGCTGGACCCATAGGCTGATAACTCTGCTGAACGGCCATGCCCCTAAGCTTGGGACAAGTCCTCCTGATATGGCCTGGATCCCCACACTCATAACATCCCCTCGGTACCATAACCTGCTGCCCTGAAGACGAAGAACCCTGGATAGCTGGGGGATGGTGAGAACTCTCCGGCATGGCACAGAAGTAAGGACTAGAAGACTCCTGATGACTGGAATACCAACCAGAGGAACCCTGAATGGCTGGTGGACGGTAGGAGCTCTCCGGCATGGCGCTAAAATAAGGCCTCACTGGTGCACCACAGGGAGGTGGTGGAGGAGCTGAATATGGAGGCCTGCTAGGCTGGCCTCTACCGAACTGACCTCTACCTCTGGCTGGGGCACCTCTGAAATCTCAAGAAAATCTAGCTCTTTTGTCCTGCTGACCCTGCTCTCTGCCCCTCGATCGATAACCCTCAATCCGGTGAGCTATCTCAACCAAAAGCTGATAGGGAGTCCCCATCTCCACCTCTCGGGCCATGTTGGCCCTAATACCTGAGTACAACCCAGCTACAAATCTCCGCACTCTCTCAGCATCTGTAGGAAGTATCATAAGGGCATGGCGAGACAACTCAGAAAACCTGGCCTCGTAGTCTGTCACTGGCATCTGTCCCTGCTCCAGCTGCTCAAACTGATACCGCAGCTCCTCCCTCTCGGAGGGTGGAATATATCTATCCAGGAACACCTGAGTGAACTGCTCCCAAGTGATGGAAGGGGCACCTGCCGGTCTACCAAGGATATAAGACTGCCACCATCTGCGGGCCCTGCCCTCTAGCTGGAAGGTAGTGAAATCAACTCTATGGGACTTCAGTATCCTCATGTTGTGCAGTCTGTCCTTGCACCTATCAATGAAGTCCTGGGCATCCTCGCCCCTCTCACCTCCGAAGACAGGAGGGTGCAATCGGGTCCATCTATCCAGTAACTTCTGCGAATCGCCGTCCGCAAATGATCTGAGCTCAGTGCTGCTGTTACAGGCTGGGATCCACCCACGGGTAGTGTACCCGGGGTCTGATATACTGCTGCTGCATGTCCTGTGGCCTGGGCGGTAGGGGTCTGAACTCCCCCTTCTGCCTGGGATGTGGCAGGATCCGCTGGAAATAAACCAGCCTGAGTTATAGTGTCCATGAACTGCATCATACGACCCATGACCTACTGGAAGCCTAGTGCAGTCATGAAGTCCATCGGAGCTGGATCAGCTGGGGGTACCTCTCCCTGCTCCTCAGTAATTGGATCCTCTTCTGGATCCGCTGAGGGTGCTAATGGAACAGCTTTGGGATGCCCTCGTCCCATACCTCGGGCTGATGCCCTCCCTCGGCCTCTGCCACGGCCTCGGACTGCGGGGGTAGTGGCATCTCCCGGGTCTGGAACGCCTGTTGCGCGCGTCCTCACCATCTGTGAGAGAATAGAAGAGTGAGATTTAGTATACCATCGACTGCACGATAGAATATGAATAAGGAGAGGTTTCTTAACACCCTATAGCCTCCCGAAGATAAGTACAGACATCTCCGTACCGATCCGAAAGACTCTAATGAGTTTGCCCGTGACTTGTGAGACCTACGTGAACCTAGAGCTCTGATACCATGTTGTCACGACCCAAATACTTGTTCCGGTCGCGATGGCGCCCAACTCCGATGTCAGGAAAGCCAACCTTAATTACTAGTAATCCGCCTTTTTAATTTATCAACATTTTCCAATTCTTGTGAAATATTAGAACTAAATTACGAGATAAACAAGATTTTTAAACAATTATAAAGGAATAAATAACTGAATAGGTCACTACTGACAATTTACAACCCGAAAGAATATAATATCCTTTACGTGGGCATTCCAGGAAGTGGCGTCACAAGTCTACGGGCATCTAATAGAAACGAGTATCCAAAAGAAAATACAAGTCTGCCCTACTGCCTGAAGAAATATAGTACAAACATAACAAAAGAAAAGAGAAACTCCAGGGTGCTGCCAAAGAAAAGCGTCAAGGAAAGCCGCTCACCGAGAAGTCCACGCCAACTATATGTCAAGGAAAAGCTCCGGATAAATACCCAGATGTACCTGCCTCAGGGCCTGTACAATTAAGTACAGTAGCGTAGCATGAGTACATAAACAAATATGTACCTTGTGAGTATCCCGTCTAATCTCTAAGAAGTAGTGAAGAGAGGTAGACGTGATACTTACTAGGGTCAAAATTAAATAATATAATTCAATAAAAGCTCGGCAGGTATAACAGTCGTAGTAATCACAAAGACATGGAATATCAAGTGTAAATTTGCAATTACCTTTACATGCCAGATATCATTGTCATATAATGCACTAAATTTCCTTTTCGCATGAAATAGTCTATACAATTACAACAAAAACTCCCAGTCAATTATATAGCACATAGTATGCCGAAAGCATACGGCCGAAGCATCGCAAAAATAAATGTGCACTGCCGAGGGTCGAACGGCTCGAACCATAGATGCATCTATTACCCCGATCGCGAATCGAACATGCGACCCGATTGACATAATGATAGGGCTATCCCGCTCATGAATCATACATGCGATGCGGGTGCCCATATACATATACAGAATTTTCAAGAATCCAAGGATTTAACAGAGATTATGCTTGACGACTAGAATTTAAGCAATGTAATTTTGAATGTAACTTCCTAAATGTTTTCATACCAATTCGAGGATACTAAGTAACTCAAAATACATTTAAGGTCACATACAAGGCACGTAAAGCATGCTTGTGAGTCCTAAAACTACCTCACATAATATAGTAGTAGCTACGCACGGACCCTTGTCACCTCGTGCGTGCGTAGCCCCCGCAAATAAGGGCATGAAATCATTTATAATCATCTATGGGGACAATTCCCTCTTACAAGGTTAGAAAGGAGACTCACCTCGTGTAGAACCTATTTTCTGGTTCCGGCTCAAGAACGCGCCCGAATCTCCAAACTCGTTTCCCAAGGACTCGAAACTAGTCAAAAGTTGCATAAATACATTAATTTATACTCAAAGGCATGAAATTCCCCTATTTAATTAACCATTTTAGCCTACTTTGAAATATCTCAAAATACACCCCCGGGCCCACATGCTCGGATTACGGAAATATTTGAAGAAAATACTTACCCATAACCTAAGGATCATTAATATATAGTTTGTGTATGATTCCATGGCAAATTCCTTGGTAATTCTTCCATTTTTCATAAACCTAGGTTTATACTCTAACCCATGATTTTCCACTAATTAGTGTGTTAATCTACCTAAGAATTCAAGTATTCAACTTAATTTGTAGTAGGAATTACTTACCTCATAGTTGCTAGGTGAAATCTCCTCTTTGAAAGCTCCCAAAATCGCCCCAAGTGAAGAAAAATGGCTAAAAAGGGACTAAGTCCCGTATTAATCTAACACTGCCCAGCTGCCCCTTGTATGCGATCGCAGCAGGGGCAGTGCGATCGCGGTGTTCAACTGGCCAGGGCCCCCTGAAGGCCTACTGTGCGATCGTGGAAGGGGACGTGCGATCGCGGAGGCTAGCGGGGCTAGACCTATGCGATCGTGGGGAGGGGGATGCGAATGCGGAGAACAAAAGCTGGGCCAGGCCACAGCTTTGTGCGATCGCATAGGGAAATATTTACCCACCCTGCCAACGCCTTCTATGCGATCGCGTGCGTGCACCCGCGATCGCACAGAAGAAAACCAGACTGTGAAAATCTGGTGTTTTGCAATTAGCTCCGAGGGGTACAAAACTCACCCGAGCCCCTCGGGACCCCATCCAAAGACACTGGCAAGTCTTTATTCTTGATACGGACTCACTCGAATTTTCAGAACGTGAAAAACAACAATGAAACTAAGAATCCGACCCCAAAACAAAAGTGAATCAAACTTTGAACTTTAAATTCTAGAATTTGCTAAGAACGCGCCGAACCGACCTATACTACTCAGAATGATACCAAGTTTGCAAGCAAGTCATAAATGACATAACGAAACTATTCCCAGTCTCGGAATTCCGTTAGCACCTCGATAACACAAAAACACATTACAAACCTCAATTCTTAAACTTAAGGAATCATATTTCCCTATTTGGCGCCAAAACGTTCCCGAGTCATCCAAAACCCGTTCCGGACACATGCCCAAGTCCGAAATCATCATGTGAAGCTACCAAAACTGTCGAAACTCGATTCCGAGGCTGTTTACTCAAAATGTTGACCGAAGTCAAACTTGGCCTTAAAGGACAACCTTAAGGAACTAAGTGTTCCTATACCATTCCAAACTCTTTCAAATCCAAACCACCCGTCTGCACAAGTCATAAATCATAAAAATCCACTACGGGAAGTCTCAGTTAGGGGAACGGGGTCCTAATACACAAAACGACCGGTCGGGTCGTTACATATATTGTTCTCTTGGGGAACATGAATGTTGAGCAGTTTGACACTATGTTGGAATTATATATATATATATATATATGTTTTCGTACGTGAGAGTACGTCGTAAGTCAATTGATGTAAGCTCGGAAATAAGATTAGATTTAGAAGCATATAAAGTAAGTTAATCATGTTGCCTTGGAGGTTACAAATATTTAAGATCATGAATAACGAGTACCAAGAGGGTTGGAAATCTTAGAAGTTAAACCAATTGAAAAAAATAGGTTTCGTCGAAGGTCGACAAGTTTGGAATGTTATAACATGTACTTTAGGGTGAGACAATGTTCTTAACATGATAAGGAGGTTATTTTATGAGTTATATTTGTCATATGATAGGCGTGTGCTACGTTTTGAAGTAAAGAAAGTTGTGGAACAAAAGTTTGCAAAGGTCTTCACAAGTTACATTCATAATGTGCTGAAATTTAGGTCAAATGTAACTGATATTTTCTTTCAATATACTTGGAATTATTGGATGATCTATAAACCAAATTGAAGATCTATGAGTCTAGTTTCCAAATTATTAAACCGTTCGTCTATACGACATCGGAGTAGAGAGATATTCGCGTTTTAGCGAGACTGCGCCAAGCAACTCTCTATGGGACCCACATAGGCGGTTTAAGACATATGGATATATATAAGATGCCTCAACCCCGTTTTTAGTCATTCTTTTTCAGTATATTCAGACCTTATAACCCTAAAAACACTCTCTCAAGTTTCTCTCATGATCCAATACCCAAACAAAGGGCAAACAACACACATCAAGTGTCGAGAATCCCGTCGCGCTTGTAAGTTTTTTGTTCTTCTTCTTGTTGCTGATATTTGGGCGGTTCCAGCTCGTGTGGGATGTTCTTTTAAGTGGTTTATGTACTGTACAATACTCTCCTATGATTTTCATATCAACCCTAGGTTTTTTCAAGTCTTTCAAATGGATTACACCATATTTCAACATCAAAAGTTAGTTCTAGTGAAGAATAACACCCCTTTGAGGTTGTGTTGTCATTGAGGATAGTTGTGGGCTGTGTTTTTCTGAAATTTAAAGTTTTTTCTACTGGTTAAGTTGAGTATAACAGCCTACTAATTGTGCTTAAGATTTTTTGTATATTGTTTAAGTTTTTAGGATAATAAACTACAAGATAATACTTGGATTAGCTTAAGTCACTTCTATGGTGTTGTATTGCCATTGAGGGTTGTTGTAAGCTAAATATAACTTGGATTTCAACTTGAAGCTACTGTAGGAGGTGTGTATATTATGTTCTTTCAGGTGCTTAAGGTTGTATTGATGTCTTTTAAGTTAAATGGTTGGACTAGACATGAACTAGTGAATAAAGTTGCCAATTGAAGAAAGCTAGAGTTGTGGATTATTTCCTTTCATAAAAATATACGGTATAAGGATGAAATCATTGATGAATTACTTCATTATCATATTATTGATGTTGTTAAGTTAATGTAAGAATTCTATAAGGTGTGATATGGTTTATATGGATTCCAATCGAGCTTGCCCCTCAAAATGATTGTTGAACTAAGCGGAGAGTTTATTGTGAATTATATTGTTGTCGTTTGGGCTATTTGGTGACCTTTGGTAGCATA
>ML266534.1:0-37454 GCA_005239495.1 Nicotiana undulata
TAATTTCACATATTTTATTAATTTCTTTTCCAATTTATTTAGTATTTTTATTCAATAATTATATATAAATTTTATTACAAATAATTTTCAAATATTTCCCAGCTCAATACATTATTTTAATCCTATTGTGATTTAATTATTTCGTAAATTAGCAAATTTGGCATTATTTAGCTCTAATTACAGTGATTTTACAATTATGGCCCAATTATATATTTTATACCATTTAAATCAATAATTTGGCATTTTATATTTTTTTAATATTATCTAATCACCTTAATTTCATTTTACTTAGCATTAATTTTATTTTTTTATAATTACTAGCTATTTTTATTAATTATTTATCTATTTTTATTGGTATTTAACTAATAGCCACTTTTAAATCTCAATTATAGCCTAAATTGAACCCAATACCCCAACCCATCTGATCCAATTAATCCAGCCCAAAACCCAAATGTGCTGAACCCGATATCCGCGAGGAAAAAGGGGGCGCGACACCAACCTCTCACACCTTCTAACAGGAGCATCAATGCTTCTTCTCTTAACATGTCTGAACCATCTCAGCCTCGACTCCCGCATGTTGTCCTCCACGGAGGCTACTCCCACTCTGTCCCGGATAGCTTCATCATTAATCTTATCTCTCATGGTAGACCCACACATCCATCTCAACATTCTCACCTCGGCTACTTTCATCTTCTGTACATGGGAGTTCTTGACTGGCCAACACTCAGCTCCATACAACATAGTCTGTCGAACCACCACTCTACAAAACCTACCTTTAAGTCTTGGCGGTACATTCGTATCACATAAAACACCGGGAGCGAGCCTCCATTTCATCCATCCCGCTCTGATGCGATGTGCGACATCTTCGTCAATCTCCCTGTTACCTTGGATAATAGACCCGAGATACTTAAAACTCACTCTCTTGGGGATAACTTGAGCATCAAGCTTTACCTCTACGTCTTCTTCATGAGTCCCGCCACTGAATTTGCACTCCAAGTATTATGTTTTGGTTCTACTCAACCTGAAACCTTTAGACTCCAAGGCCTATCTCCAAACCTCCAACCTCGTGTTAACTCTGCTTCGCGTCTCGTCAATCAACACTATATCATCGGAAAACAACATGCACCAAGGCAGCTCCCTTTGGATGTGTCGCGACAGTACATTCATCACCAAGGCAAATAAAAACGGACTAAGAGCTCCTTGGTGCAACCCCATCACCATAGAGAAATGCTCTGTGTCACCACCCACAGCCTCACCGGAGTCTTACCATCATCGTACATATCCTCAATCACCCTGATGTACGCTACCGGAACACCACTAGCCTCCAAAAATACTTTTTTGAAAAGCACTTTTGAGAAAAATACACTCAATAGCAGTTTTTTAAAGCTTGATCAAAACTAATTGCTGCTCAGAGGTGCTTTTCAAATTAATTGGCCAAACACAAATTGCTTCTCGCTAAAAGTACTTTTGAGAAAAAGCACTTCTCAAAATAAGCTAATTTTTGCAGCTTGGCCAAATGAGTTATAAATTTTTTTACTCTTCTTAAATGAAAATTAGATAAATCTGAGAGATACAAACAATTAGGGTTGTATATGGTCCGGGTTAGTTCGATTTTTATCAAAACCAAAACAAACCAATTACATCGGTTTGGATTGATTCGATTTTATCGATTTTTTCGGGTTTTCATTTTTTTTTGTTACATGAGTATTATTCCAATCTTACTTTGTTAAAGTTAGATAAAGTTTTGATAAGTGAATATATGTTTAGTAAATATTGAAAAAATTGACAAACATATGATCTATTAAAATATTCTAATGGGAGAATCATTTTTAGTAATATATGATAGTTATTTTCTTAGTCGTCTAACAATAATTTTCGTCAATGTACGCTTTCTAGGTTAACACATGAGAGGATCCCAAATATTTTAATATTTTTTAAAGGAAATTAAATACGAAATCTTAAAATATATATAAAATTTTTTTTACTCAATACTAAACCAAGTCAAACCAAATCTAGTCAGGTTTTTAATTAATTTGGTGCGATTTTTCGATTCGGTTGCTAACAAGCAATCTTTCTAAAGCAAGAAGCAAGGGCGCAACAGCTGCACAAAGTTGCTTCTTAGGGCATATACATTTTCTTGCTCGTTAGCGCTTGACTAATAAGATAGAAGGAGCCTTTTTTGCTTGTTTAGTAAAGTCAAGCTTTGGCGGTAGGGTTGGGGTGGCTTGCTGGGGCACGAGTGTCCTTACTAGTTTTGGGGCTTTCATTGGCAAAAGTTATTTTCTCCTTCTAGCCAGCAGTTGACGGATTAGCCTTCGGACTTTCCTTACCCGCCTTTATTAAGAAAGAAGAGATCTAAAGATTGGACATCCATCGTTGTCGTGATAACGCGGTTGAATGTTCATTCGAGCCAACCTACCAACAATATTACTCTCAAGAATACTACTTCTAGTCATCATATTGCCAAACTAGTGCATAACTATCTTCGGTGTTAATATTAGTTATTTTGGCAATCTGCATACTTCAATTTTCAGTTTCAAATTTTACTCAAATTTGCAAGTTGCATTTACTTAAGAAAATTTGAAAACAAGAGCTCATTTATTGTTTGTTTAAATAATGAATCACTAATTAAGTGAGATGTTCTAATAAAGATAAAAAGTAATTTAGACTAATTTCCTACAACTAAAAAACAAAGGGCAGTCTGGTACACTAAGTTTCCGCTATGTGCGGGATTCAGGGAAGAGTCAAACCACAAGGGTCTATCGTACGCAGCCTTATCCTACGACTAAAGTTATTATATTTTCTTTTAGTAATACATCGCTGTATATTACTTTTTCAGGTATTCAACATGTAAAGCTATTAAATTACACAATTTATATTCCAACTTTTACATGCACAAAAAAAAAAAAAAAAAAAAAAAAAAAAAAAAAAAAAAAAAGGAGTGTTGATTGTTGGATGTGCAGCTCGATCACTTCTCTTTGAAGGATAGGATGTAATAATTTTTCTCCTTTTCTGGTAACAAAACGGTGAACTTCGAACTATAATAATGATAATGTTTTTGGACGATTGATACAACTCGTGAGCGGACCATACTTTCTTTATTATCTCCAGGCTTCAGAGCAAGTTGCTTGGGAATAATGATATCAGTGATACAGAGGAAAAAGATGCTCTCATCTATTACCGAGAGTATTTTTGTTGTTGGCAGAAAGAATATATGTCTTTGAAACTTGGACGCAGAGGATGACATAATTGAGGACCCGTTTGATCATAATTTTTTTTAAAAAAATACGTGTTTGTCCATAAAATTTTGTAAATTTTTTGAGATTTTTTCAACTACCATAAAGTGATTTTGACCATTTTTTCAAAAAACTTTTTTCCCAGTGTAAAATACTGTAATATTTTTTTTAGTGAAATGTATGTCAAACATAATTTTAAATTCCAAATATTATTTTTCAATTTAACTACAAATACTATTTTATTTTTCAGAAATCATAATTTTTATGACTAAAGGTGCTGCTGCATGCGCCTTAAATTTCTTTACTGAAAGGATAGTATTAATTTCATTTGCAGTTGCAGAGAGGATTTTTCATCATCCTAACCAAAATGGGACTACGCCATTTCTTTTGCTACTCAACCGACCTGATAATAAATGAAGAGTTCAAAATTTGATTTTAATGCAAATGGTGCGAAGAATTATTTTTTTTGACGAATTTATTCCTCAAATTTTGGTCGTGTTTAATCAAAGAATAGTGGTCAATCAAACTCGTAATTATATATTTTTGACTGTCGCCAAGCCATTAGGAATTAATTGTAATTATGTTTTTGACTTTCATCAAGATGTTAGGAATTAATTCTCACCAAAATGCGAGGATTCAAGGATTCTTGACAGTTGAACAAGGGAAAGCCAAGACATCGTACATAAGATAGTACTCTATTATTCCATACTCCCTCCGGTCCAAAAATAAGTGATTTTTTTTTTGCCTTTGGTCCAAAATAAGTGATTTTTTTAGGTTTCAAGAATGAATTAATTATTTTTTTACTCCATTGCCTTTGGAGTAAATAATGTTGAAGTATGTGTTAGGAGTGTTTATGTGAAGAGATAGTAAAGGTTAATATGGTCAATTTCAATGTTAATTAATGTTAAGAGGTGAATTTCTTAGTATGTGTGAAAATAATAAAAAATCACTTATTTTGGATCGGAGGGAGTATATTATTAGCTATTCCTTTCGGTCCGGTCCACAATAAGTGACTAATTTGCCTAGGACACATCCATTAAGGAAATACAAAATTCTAATAAAAAATAGTTTGTGTGGCTAAACTATCCCTAAGGCTTCTCCAAATTCCTCCCTTCAAATGAACTCGTGATATATGCAAGAAAATTTATAATCGTTCAGCTTATTATAAATTAATAATTTTGATTAGAAAATGAAAATTTCCAAGACAAGTTGGAGTTCAAGATATCCTATATATTATAAGTATGTAAACAAAGTACCATGTTTATGCTATTGGCCTACATTTGTTATCAAGAAAGCTAAGATTTCTTATGAGTTGGTATGTATATGTCATAAAAGGCGCACGTTAGATAGATATACACAAAAAAGTCCATGTCAATTTGGATGTATAAAACTAAAAACCTACGTATTATTCTTTGGTAATTACTCGACGACTAGTGCTAGACATTTGTCAACAACGAATGTTTATTAGATCCATAACACGAAATGACTAAACATTCGTTCAATAGCAGCTGATGTTAGATTGTTTTTCTAATAGACGCTGCTCAATTTAAATGGAATATTGCTTTCTTATTGAGAAAAATATCTAGTGTAGATGAGGTTTGCTACATTGTTGGTGTCTTGGTGATGTTAGAGAATGCTTTGATGGTAATTTGAAATCTTAGTCACAATAAATATTTTTTTTGTCCTGGAGTTCTGAATCTCCTGTAATTGAGATCATTTGCTGCTTAAAAAGAACATCAGGTAGGCACACAAATTTCACAAGTAGGGTAATTTTAAAATAGAACATCAATCTTTACTTTGCCATGTATATGCTTGGAGTTAAATTTTTAGTGAACATTATAAGGAAATAAATAAATACTCTCTTTTTTGGTTTTCAACCTGACACGTGGAACCACTTCGGTCTGATTAATCTGGTATTCGCGGATGGAAGTTGTTTGACCAAAAAATAATAATTCTTGGTTAAACTAACTAATGAGTTATTAAAACGGGTCAATCCTAGTCAGAGCTAATAACTTCATATCTGAGATGGATTACACGAACAATAATATAGTTCCATGAAAATGTTGTTAATAAATGTGACCGAGCGTAGTAGTATGTAAAAAGATCAAGCATAAAATAATATTAAATGACAATAAATGTAAACAGAGGGGAAAATTCACTTAATATTGAAGGGGAGATGGATTCCTTCATATGACAATGATGAATGACACGAGTATGAGAGAATATTATATACTTTCTAGGATCTGGTGGAAGTGACAATAGAATAGTTCACAAAAATGTTGAATCTTTGTTAAAAATATTTCTTCATATTTTCTCTGAGAGTTTATCCTTTTACAAGTGTTCTTATCATTTGGAATATTACATGCTTCCCTCCCCCCCCCCCCCCCCCCCCCCCCCCCCCCCTTCTTTCCTTACATTAAATGTGATATTCCGAACAAACCCTAAAGTACAATAAGAGAGAACATTCAGCATAATATTCTTTCTAAAGATACCAGTACGAAACTAGTTGTTATTCTAAGCTAATAATACTCGACCTCGACTGGTCGCTAAGCTGCTCGGTTCATGCAGTTACTAGTCAACCACGATCACGCCACTCGTAATGGTTTGCGAGTCGCTCTTCACGTCCTTTTCTGCACGTCTCTATCCTCAATCTGATTTTGACCCATGCAGAAGTCTCATTATGGATTTAAAATGCTCCTTGCCAAAGAAGACTTTTTTAGGACTTAGGTTGAACTCGCAATTAAAAATAAGGGACAATTACTATTTCTATCACAATCTTTGAAAATATAAACTAATATTTCCACGAAATAGATCCAACAAGATACAACAACAACTCAGTGAGATCCCACATGTGGGATCTGGGGAGGGTAGTGTGTACGCAGACCTTACCCCTACTCCGGAGGAGTAGAGAGGTGGTTTCCGGTAGACCCTCGACACAAAAGGGAAAGAGACAATGTATCAGTAACAGCAAAAGAATCCAGACAGATAATACCAGCAACGCAATAACCAGAAAATAGAGAGCGGAGTAGTAATACTAAGCATTAACAAAGGCACAATACTACATACGCAAGGGAATAATATGTACACAAAGGGCCGCTAAACATACTATAGCCTAACTTACGACCCTAAAGAAGTATTAAGAACACCATTGGATCCCCTAGTAGCCTAAAACAAGACACATCTACAGGGCTAAGAATCTTACCTTTACTTAGAGAGGGGAAGCGGTACCATGCTCTTCCGTGCTCGTAGGTTGACTCACCTATGCATCCCGACTAAGGTCTCACAAACGTGCACTTCCCTTATGCATCCAACCGCTTCACTAATGTGAATTGGTTATACAGAAAGGTAGGTTGGTTATATACTCTTATGCGCCTTCCTTCTTCGAACCTTTTGGTATGTATTTCCCCCTAACTATAGATCAGATCCACAAGACAAGAAACTCAATTCTGCACTGCTGCTGAGTCGTCGGACTTATCCACCAAGGGATTCGTGGAATTTCTGTGGATTGCGTTGGGGGAAATCTACCAAAACTAGCCTCCTATCTCCTAACCTACAACCCTAATACTCGACCTCCACAACTTCCTACCAAGGGCCATGTCCTCGAAAATCTACATCCGCACCATGTCCTACCTGATCACCTCTCCCCAATATTTTTTAGGCCGCCCTTTACCTCTCCTCATACCCGTCAAGGCCATCCGTTCACACCTCCTTACCGGTGCATCCAGGCTTCTCCTCTTCACGTGCCCAAACAAACTAAGCCTAGCTTCTCGCATCTTGTCTTCCATGGGAGCCACGCCCACCTTCACCCGAATATAAACATTCCTAATCTTATCTAGCTTAGTGTGTCCGCACATCCATCTCAGCATCCTCATCTCTGCAACTTTCATCTTCTGGGTATGAGAATTCTTCACTGGCCAACACTCTGCACCATACAACATGGCCAGCCTAACCACCACTCTATAGAACTTTCCTTTAAGTTCTGGAGGCACCTTTCTGTCACACAGAACACCAGACGCTAACCTCCATTTCATCCACCTCACTCTTATATGGTGCGTGACATCCTCGTCAATATCCCCATCCCCTTGTAAAATCGACCCCAGGTACTTGAAGCTCCCTTTCTTGGGGATGACTTGTGAGTCAAGCCTCACGTCCATGTCCGCTTCACCCGACACGCTGCTGAACTTGAACTCCACGTATTCAGTCTTAGTCCTGCTCAGCTTGTGAAACCTTTATACTCAAGGGTCCGTCTCCAAACCTCCAACCTCTCGTTAACACCGCCTCGCGTCTCATGAATCAGTACTATATCATCAGCGAATAACATACACCATGGCACCTTCCCTTGAATATGGTGTGTCAGTGCGTACATCGTCAGGACAAATAAGAATGGGCTGAGCGCATATCCTTGGTGTAGCCCCATAACAACCGGGAAATGCTCCGAGTCACCCCCCACCGTCCTAACCCGAGTCTTAGCTCCATCATACATATTCTTAATCACCCTAATATAAGCCACTGGAACACCTTTCACCTCTAGGCATCTCCAAAGAACTTCCCTAGGTACCTTTATCATAAGTTTTTTCTAGGTCAATAAACACCATGTGCAAATCCTTCCTCCTATCCCTGTATAGTTCCACTAACCTACGAATAAGATGGATCGCCTCCGTAGTGGAACGACCAGGCATGAACCCAAACTGGTTATCGGATATCGACACCAGCCTCCTCACCCTCTCTTCCACTACCTGCTCCCACACTTTCATGATATGACTCAGTAGCTTGATGCCCCTATAGTTGTTACAGTTTTCGATATCGCCTTTGTTCTTGTATAGAGGAATCATCGTACTCCACCTCCATTCCTTTGGCATCTTCTTAATCTTGAAAATAACATTAAACAACCCAGTTAGCCACTCCAATCCTGCTCTACCCACATACCTCCAAAATTCTACTGGAATTTCATCAGGCCTTGTCGCTCTGCCCCTGCTCTTCTTGCGCATAGCCCCGACAACCTCCTCGACTCCAATGCGCCTACAGTAGCTGAAATCTCGGTGACACTCGGAGTTCCAGAACAACCTCCTCGACTCCAATTCTCCTAGCACAATGTCTATGTCCCCTTCGTCATTTAGTAGCTTATGGAAGTACGTATGCCACCTCCGCTTAATCTGCACGTCTTCCATTAACACTTGGCCTTCCTCGTCCTTGATGCAACTCACTTGGTCTAGATCACGAGCCGTCTTCTCTCTCGCCTTGGCCAGCCAGAACAACTTCTTATCTCCTCTTTTTCCCCCAGTTCTTCGTACATGCGACCAAATGTTGTGCTCTTCGCTTCCGTGACTGCTAAGTTCACCACCTTCTTAGCATCCTTAGAACTTACTATGTTCATCTGCCTCTCCTCCTCGTTCGTACTCTCCACTAACCGCCGATACGCCGCTTTCTTTTCCTCCACCTTACCTTGGACCTCGGCGTTCCACCACCAACCACCCCTGTGCCCGCCCGAGTAACCCTTCGAGACCCCTAGTACCTCTCTTGCCGCCTCCCTAATACGTTCGCCGACATCGTCCACATACCTCTAGCTTCCCCACTACTTCTCCAGGACCCCATAGCCAACAACCTTCTCCCCAGCTCGTGAGCTTTCTCCTTCGTCAAGGCGCCCCACCTAATCCTCAGACGACCCTGAACCACCCTCCTCTTCTTCCTTATCGGAATGTTGACGTCCACCACCAAGAGCCTATGTTGGGTCGCGAGTGACTCACTCGGGATAACCTTGCAATCCTTGCACAACCCTCTATCATACCTCCTTAGGAGAAGATAATTAATCTGAATTTTAGCCACTGTACTCTGAAAAGTAACCAAATGCTCCTCCCTCTTCGGGAACATAAAGTTCGCAATCACCAACTCAAAAACCTTAGCGAAAACCAATAGAGAAGTTCACCTCCGTTCCTAACCCCAAACCAAAGCCGCCATGAACCTCGCCATAACTAATGGCAGACACCCCGATAAGAACATAAGAACATTCATCTTCATCTTCGAAGATGGTATGTGTCTTGTAATTCTTTGTTATTAGAACAGTATAAACTTGAATGGAAATTTTGTATTTGCGTATTTGCAATTGCAAAAATGTGGGGAAAGAAAATAGTTTTAGCTCAAACAGAAATTGAATTTAGTTTGTTTGTCAAAAATTCAATAAATTATGCCAACACGGCTAAAATTTCTAACAGAATAATCGTTAGTGACCTTTTTACTTAAGTATTTATTTAGGAACAAAATAAGGACTAATAAGAACGTAAATCAACGCGTCGAAGTTTCGAACGGAAAAAAGAAAAAATTACCAACGTCAATTCAGGAAATTAGGAAAAAGAAGTATAGCTCGTTCAACGGTCGACTCATCCACTAGGCCCACCATTACGTGTTTCATTAATCCGACGGCTGGTTATTGAAATAAATGACACTACAATTGATCCTAACCGTAGATGGTCTTTACTCGGTAAGGGAGTAGCGTATACAAATACCGTATCCAACGAATTTCCAGCAAAATATCTCTGTCTCCAAACCCTAACTTCAATCAAATACAAGTAGGAAAGGTGATCGATCGAAGGTAATAAGATCACCAAATTGCATCAATAATTCACAAATTCGAAAGAGTTTATCGCCAGATCTAAGAGCCATGGGAAACACAGAGAAATTGATGAACCAGATCATGGAGCTCAAGTTCACATCAAAAAGTCTTCAACGCCAAGCTCGAAAATGCGAGAAAGACGAAAAATCCGAGAAGCTTAAGGTGAAAAAAGCAATCGAAAAAGGAAATATGGACGGCGCTAGAATTTACGCGGAGAACGCGATCCGCAAGCGCAGCGAACAGATGAATTATCTCCGTTTATCTTCACGGCTCGACGCCGTTGTGGCTCGACTTGATACGCAGGCGAAAATGACCACAATTAGTAAGTCAATGGGCAATATTGTAAAATCACTTGAGTCTTCTCTTGCTACAGGTAATCTCCAGAAGATGTCTGAGACGATGGACAAGTTCGAGCAACAGTTCGTTAATATGGAAGTTCAAGCTGAGTTTATGGAGAGTTCTATGGCTGGAAGTACGTCGCTGTCGACTCCTGAGGACCAGGTTAACAGCCTTATGCACCAAGTTGCTGATGACTATGGCCTTGAGGTCTCTGTTGGGCTTCCACAAGCAGCTGGTCATGCGATTCCTACAAAGGACAGCGAGAAAGTGGACGAGGACGATCTTACCAGGCGCCTTGCTGAGCTGAAGGCGCGTGGGTAATTGAGAAATTAGTGAGTTTTATGTTAATAATGAGGCTGCGCAATTGGTATATTGTGAAATAGTATGTGCAGTTCTCTCTATTTCCTACAGAAGAACGAGTTTAATGTGCATTTAACTCTCTTGTGATTGGTGGAGTTATTTTGCTCTCCTTAATGGTTTACGGAATTTGCGTGTTTATACTTTAATGTGCATGTTGGTAAATGGTAATTTATACACTGGTAGTGTTGTAGCTATACTTGTTGATATAGCTGATCATAATTCCTAGTCAGTGGCGGAGCTAGAGAGAGGTATGGAAGGGGGTTCAAGTGAATCCCCTTTTTAGGATTCCTAGTTCCGCCACCCCTCGTAGTATTGGATGACACTTTTTTTTACCTGTAAAGGCGTAGCTATCCAGTTGGTTTACTTGATCTGTGTGAAACAGATGAATTATATTTGAATGATTTCATGCTCAGTTAAAAGAAACTAAATAGGGTGATGTTTCTTTTTTTTTGAGGGGGGGTCCATAGGAGGATAAGAATGGTTGCATTCTATACAAGCTTGATCTGTCATCTCAAGCTAATTTTCAAACAACTTTAAATGGTTTTAACATCCTTCTAGCACTTCTTCCGCCTGCGCCTGGTCAGTTTGGGGGGTTTGGTTACCAAAATGTCCTGCTCATGGACTTCAACTTTCTGCCATTCATGTTTCCATGATGATAAAGGAATGGACAAATGATGGATAATATGGAACTGAATGTTATAACTGAATACTGAAGTTAAATGGATTCATTGTTGTTGGTAAGAATCTGCAGTCTTAATGGCCATCTACCTTATTGTTGCACAAAATTTAGTTTGCATAACTTTGAAAGCATTTATGTGCATGCATGACTCATTTCCTTTTTAGTCTGTTCCAAAATAAATGACACATTTCTGAATTTGGAAATAATTCAACTTTAAACTCCTCATTTCACCCATTTTACCCTTAATGAGAAGCTTTTATAACCACACAAAAGTCATGGCCCCACAAAGCCCCCTTAAGCTTTTAAGACCACAAATTTCAAAAGTCTTTTCTTTTTTTCCTTTAACTCCGTGCCGAGTCAAACTACCTCATTTAATTTGAAACGGAGGGAGTAGCTTTTAAGTGTTAATATTGCTGGTGCAGGTGCTTTCCTTGTGGAAAGCAACTTCCACGCTCCCTTTGCTATGCTAAACTTCTGTAATAAAATTATGTTTCAGTGTTAAGGTAGAAAACTGCTTTCATGTAATTCTGCATAGACTGCAGCAGGTACGAAGCGGAGAAATAAAACAGTGAAACTTTTGGTGCAGTTAGCCATAACAGTGTAGGGTGAGAAAGGCTTGAAGATGGTTAGAGAAATGATTTCGTGTACAATTTTATGGCAATCTGTTATAGCTAATTACTGTAGTATTTGCACATTTGTTCGTAATCCACTTCGAATAGTACTTTGAGAAATAGGGGGTGTTGATGTGAATTCAATCCGTGTTGTATGCAACTCTTGTAATCTTTATAATTAGGAGACTGTAGAGCCATATGGACAGCCCTTCTAGGGGTAGGGATAAGGATGTGTTACCCTCCCTGGACTCCACTTGCAGGAAACTACTGGGTTTGTTGTTGTTAGAGCCATATGGACTGCTGATTCATTTTTTTTTTTTTTTGTGTGTGTGGGTGGGTGGGGGGGGGGGGTGAAAGAAAACTAGAGCCAAATGTACCGGGTGGAGTCTAGTGTTCCTTGGGTTGGGTTTATCATCCTTGCCAAGCTAACTTCTGCATAGTTTAATATGCTTGAGGTTGTCGAGCAAAGCTAACCTGTAATTGTTTGTAGAGGTTTTTGTTTTTGTTTCCATGTGAACGGTTAAAATTTCTTGTATGAGGCTATGATGATAAAGGACTAGATGAAGCATAAGCATTATGGATATTGAATGTTATAAGATTCTTCTCCTGTCATGGATCCAACTATTATGTTCATGGTTTGTGGTCCTTGCTGAATTGATTTCGTCTTTGCAGCATATGAGGAAGTCTTCTAACAGAAGTGAACGGTCAGCAACAGTTCCCCTGAGTTTACCATAGCTTTAGAAGCATTTGTATGTAGTGCATGACTGGGACGTAATAGTTTTCGCCATATGATATTTGATGGCAACTTTAAAATGTTAAACCTGGAATGGGGGAGATGGGGCTTATGGAAGTTTACTTTGCTAGTCTACTAGTGTCAAAAGATCAAGGTAAGTTAAACAACAATCTAATATCTTTTTCATACTTTCTAGTGAGCTGGCTGTTCTTCCTAATTAGGCTTGAATTGTATAAGAGGAAGAAGTGGGTAACATACTACAGAAGTGATTTTTTATTTGGGAAGTCTGGAGTGGGAAAAACTTCTGATTAACTCGATAATAACTTAATTGGAGGATTGTATAAATGTTCTTTTGCAGTTTATTTAGTTAATTTGCTACTGCTAGCTCAACTAGTTAACTTCAGTAAGAAATCCTTAAGGTAGAATGTCAGTATCATGCTAATCTGCTTAATGACTGGATAAGAAACAGGAGTGAAAAACTGCAAACATTTGGTATAGTCAGCATTGGCTGTGACAACGTAGGCACAGAAAGGCTTAGAGGTATAAAAGCCTTATTCATCCATGTAATTTAACACCATTGGCATATGCATTTTATGGACATGCAGTTGTCAAAAAGATAAAATCATTACCCGAGTATTTTTGTGATTTCATAATGCAGAGATATCGAATACTTATTAGTTTTAAGTATCGTGTTAAATCTTGTATTCCAATTTACGTTGTAAGCTCTTTATTACATCTTATACTAGGAAACTAGAGCGATAGTAATGCGTGAAGTGGAGCCTTACGTTGCTTTGTTTATCCTCGAGTAAATTCGCGTTGCAGAACTAGAAAATAAGTGAGGGGAACTTTTGTCTCATGGGTGAGACATGGACGCTCTCTTATGCAGATTAAAATTCCAACACACCACCTATGAGAAAGAGTCTGATCACCAAGAGACATGGAAATCACTCCCCTTCATACTTCAATTAAGATAATACGCATCAAACATTTCTGATGTTTTCCTGATAAAGGCAAACTGATCTCGTGGAGTTTGAACAACGAAACCTTTGACTCAAAAGACTAAACCCAAATGTCATCGAAAGCTCATAAGCAAAGCTAAATAGAGCATCTCTAGTAAATGCTGTTTACTACGATTCAAATAAAGAAATTCAACAGGAATTCTCATGTTTAATTCTTTATAAGCCATAGAAAGGAAAATTCACTTTCGTATAAGGCGTCGGGAAAGATAGCTGCTTGTATGTAAGAAAGAATCCTCCTTGCTAGCAACAAGCCACAATGTACAAAACAGATGACAGCAAAACAATACTCTTGCCAACCTTTGAGCCATGTTTTAACGTGTTCAATAGAAGTAGCCAATAACTTGTCCACCTACATTTTGCCGCTGAGCTTCTTCGTGATCCAAAACTCCATTTGGTGTTGTAATTACAACATATCCCCACTGCATGAAGATGAAGAAATCAATTCCCTCAATAGGAAATAAAAAATCAGTAATAAGTTCTTGGTCATAAGTTAGAGAACCTGGTTAGAAAAAAAAAAACTGGATTCTAGAGCAAATGAAGCATTCTGCACAACTTCCTCAAATGGAAGGATAAAGCAAAACGACACTAAAAAGCATATAGGATAATAGACTAACAGCATATGGATGTAAGCAAGGCAGCAAAGGATGATTTACAAATCGTGTGCTTTCCTTATCTTCAAATAAAATTATGTTGACGGACAAGAAAAATAGAAAGAAGACAAAGAAGGATACGTAGCCTGTGCTTAGAAAAGAACTATAAACATAATCTACCAACATGCAACTCAAATTTGGCACCACGCTCACAACACAACATGCAACTTAAGATATGTTTTCACAATGCAAATTTGAACTCTTAGAAATGTTTTCAAAGATGTTTGATAGAAAACTATTGTGGATATTACAATATTGGACAATGGTGTTGCAAACCCAGGTGGCACGTCTAGGTGAGAGCATTTTCTGGTCAAAGATACTTCCTTCTGCTTCACTGAAGATAGTAAGATGGCTGAAAATGGTTCTACTTCTTTTTGGACAGAAAATGATGGGGGAAACCGAAGACAGAAAAATTGGCAGAAAATGGTTATATATGGATGGAAAAGATAATAAAGAGGTTAGTTTAAAGGGAGACAAATGACAACAATTGTGGATATTCTTTTCACTAGTTCTTGAGCAGAAACTCAAAAGAAAGAGCAGCAGATGAGAAGTAACTAACTAACGAGTGTGGTAAATGGATGGATATACAGTAGTAGTTGGGTAGTAGCTGGTTTGGAGAGTGAAGATTCATTGTTGATCACCTTAATATCTTGTTGTTTTTATTCTTTTATATGCCTTTTTGGTACTGTCCCTTCTTCGCTATATTTTCATTCATGTGGTGGTTATGCTTTCCTGAGCTGAGGGTCTATTGGAAACAACCTTTCTATCCTCATAGGGTAGGGATAAGGTCTGTGTACACACTACCCTCCGCAAACCCCACAGTGTGGATAATACTGGGTATGTTGTTGTTGTTGTTGTTGTTGTAGTAATAGCTGGTTTGGAGAGTGCAGATGATGGTATGTTCAGAAACTGGGAAAGAACGAGTGGGGAAGTAAATGCCTGGAAGATGTGTAGTTTGATCTGTTGGTTGGACAAATTGGTTCTAAAGCAAGTGCAGCAGAGACATACATTGGCTCAGTCCTGCCTCAATATACCATATGCAAAAGAACTGCATGATAAAACAGGTTTTGCAATACCACCTTAGTTCGACTGCAATTATTTGTAGCACGTGATTGACAGATATATGAAGGTAAGTGAGTCGACTCTTCTCCAGATCTCAGAAGTTCACATTTATTGAAAATTGTGTCAGTCACGAGAAATTTTTAATGTGTATTTCATGACTACATGAAACTGCATACTTCTTAGTTTCCTTCGGCTAATGAGAGTTTCTTAAACAACTATTCCCGGCCCCTTCCCAGGGCAGCTTTTTATAGAAATATGGAAACAACTCATCCACAACAAATTATAAATATGTATTATATTTACCTGTAACTGCAAAGTTCTAGCATCCTTCAGGTAACATATAAATTAGACATTTAATCCCCCGCCCCTCCAACCAGGGCAGCTTTAATAGAAATATGGAAGCATTAGATTTCCACTTACAATTACTAAGCAAACATTTCATGTAAAAAATCAGAATCAGGGAGCAATAGCCAAGAGCATTTTGATTGAAGAGCTAAATGGCGTAAGCACCTACAGATTGTAAATTCACATTTGTACTTAATACATATTAAAAAAAACATCAAAGGGTACAACCTTCTCTATTTGCACCTTAAACAATGATCAAGATGAGAAATTATAATATCAGATATAAATCCACATATTTCATGAATTGCCAAAAATGTTTAATAAGAACATTGTAAGCTTCACCGCAAGCTGTCACCACAGTGCTTGCTAGTTAGGGAAGCTACTCTCGCAACCAAGATGGATATCCTCTTGTCCAAGCCAGACAGCCATCATGAGAAGAATACTTCAGAAGAAGTGTTCAAGGTTTGGGAAATTGATGAGGCAGAAATATTCTTTCACAAACTTTACAACTTTACGCAAAATGGAGGGCAGATAAGATGATACGGAATGGATCCCCCTCGATCTTTTTGGTGTAGTCCTCCAGCAATTTTATGTTCAGTGGAGGAAAGACTTATCTGATCACCTATATGGAAAATTAAGGCTCCTAAAAGCATTCATATTTTTTTGGTAGGTGCGATTGAGTAATCTTAACAGCTGAAAAGTTGAGGAGGAGGAGAAGATGTATAATTGTTAGTTCTGTGCAAAAGCCATGGTGAGGATGTGGATCATCTTTTACAACATCGTGGCTTCATATTGGGGTTGTGGGCTATGCTCTTATTCACTTTCAATGTGCAATACGAACTATCTTAAAACACCTCTAGCAATAGCAAGAAGCATCCTTACCTAGCAAAAAGCTTATGCCCCATATGTACATTTAGTTTTCGAAAATGTAAGAACACAAAAAAACCCAAATGGACAAATTTGAATTGGGAGAAATCTTAGATCAAAAGGATTTTACTGATAAAGTGATTAAGGAGAAAGATATGTAAGCATATGAAACATAAACAAAATGTAGGAAATACTCAAAAATGGGGAGAATGGTCCAAGACCGAACATATTCAAACAGAGAAGGTGAACAGATTAGCATTTGGCAAACAAAGCAGTCAAACGAGAAATGATATAAAATAGGAATTACTGAGTAGAATTACATTATACAAAGCAAAGCCTTCAATGGCGCCACTCAAAATTCAAAACTCAACGAACGAATCAGCTCATGTTTGATAGCTTGCTTGTAACTGATGAGAGCTCAGTAGCATGAACAAAAAATAGTCTGTCATAGGGGGAGGACACACAAACCTGACGAGTTGGTAGGGCGCGTGTTTTATATTGCTCAATGCTGGCAGCCTTGATATCCTGTCTATAGGTGAGAGCTCGACAATCATTGACCCTTCCAAGCAATTGAACAGTAATTTTACCAACTCTATGTGGATCATGTACTTGAAAATCCTTAATATAACCTGAAAAATGTAGTTACAAATTTAAGCAGCCCACTGATCTTAAAATCCTAATTTGATTAATAAACATAATTTCTCTCAAATTGCAGGAAGAATCTCAAAAAGGAGATTTTATACCAAAACTTATTGAATGTTTTAGAGCTAAGAAGTAGAAGTTAATTAAATACCTCGATATTTCATGATTTGAAGGAAATTAGAAATAACATTGGAGACGGGTTTGAGCTCAGCGGAAGCAAAGCCTCTCTTTTCTGCATTCACGATTGTCCTCAATGCGTCATTCAAAATTCTCCTCCCCATTTTCACTATACTGTTTCTTCTCAACTGTAAAAGTTCCACTTCCAATCTCGACCTTCAACCTAAAACCCTTGCACAAAACCTGCTTCCGCCATTTTCATGGGTATGACCCGAGAGATACTAATTGTATTTTGATTGGGCCGTGATGGAAAATGGGCTGAGAAAAGAACCCATTGGATAGCTGATTCTCGAAAGAGACATTTTCGTTCATATACCATATAGGAAACTATATTACTAAATATGTTCATTATTTGAAAATTATCCGCCTTGTTAATAGTTTTTTTACAAAATAGATACAATGCATTAAATACAGAATCTTAGTAGATATAATCTTTCTATTTAGGCGCTAAAATTAAGGAAGTAAATATTCTTTCAGATATTTCATTAAATAAGGAATCATTGTAGTATTAAAATTCCTTATTTAGGTGCGCTAATATTGGGAAATTAAAGATTCTTTCAGAAATTTTCAAACGCAAATCACGTTGTATTAATTTTCGTCTCTTTCTATTCAATNTTCCAAATCATATTCCCGATTATTTTCAACAACACCCAGTCCAAACAAATAATGATTTTTGAAAACCCAAATTTGAATTCAAGCTTTCAAGCTTATTAATGGCTGTCAATGGTGGATTTGAGAGAAGAAAATATGAATAACATATATATGATCGCCAATTTCTGAAAACGATGAAGAACAGAATGTAGCAATTTCGACTTGTTGAATCTCGAAGGTCTGAATTCACAATTTGAAGAAGAAGGGAGGGAGAAGAGGAAGAAAAGGGAGGGGAAAACGTCTGGTTACAAATGATGGGGAGAGAGAAACGTGGGATATATGGACACCTTTAAT
Source organism: Nicotiana undulata (assembly GCA_005239495.1). Lineage (NCBI taxonomy): Eukaryota > Viridiplantae > Streptophyta > Magnoliopsida > Solanales > Solanaceae > Nicotiana > Nicotiana undulata. The sequence continues at coordinate 18,273 of ML266534.1, forward strand.
TAAGGAGTAAAAATCTGCCCATTAATTATACCTCTTTAATTAAGGAGTAAAAAACTGCCCATTAATTATAATCCTAAATTGATTATGGTATAGATTTGGTAATTTGGTATACTAAATAAAATTAAATCAAACCTTAAACATGGAGGGTGATAAGGTTTCATATATGGTATAAGAATGTAAAAATTTCTTTTCGAAATTGTCAGGTTCATCTAGGGCCATCTCCAACCTTAACACCAAATTTCACACCAAAATGGTGCAACATCAAATTTGTTCAAACCATTACACTATATTTTATACCAAATAAAAAATTTCTTTTTCATATTCTTCTCTCTCTTCTATATTATTTATTATCTTCTATTTAAATTTTATTTTTTATTTCTTTCAAACAAATTCTTTCTTTTTTCTTTTTTCTTTTTTCCATATTCATCACATATAATTCACATTCACCACTTATATAATCATTTATTACAAAATTATTTTAAAGGATAAATCAACTAAAAGTAAAATGAATAATAAAATTAACTTATAATTTTATATAAATATAATATATACAAAAATTAATATATCAAAAAAATATAATATAAAATTAAAATTATAAAGTTCTTAATATAAAAATTAATTATATACACAATATATGATAAATTAAAAGTCAAAAAATATAAAAATAAATAAAATAATATTAAACCAAATTTGGTGTTGATGACACTCTATAATGGTGCAAGATTTGGTGTTGGGTTGGAGCAAAAAAATACTAAATTTTGCATCAAATATAGATTTGGTGCAAAAAATAGTGCAAGGTTGGAGATGGCCTACAAATGATGAATGAGAGAAATTCAATAATAGCTAGATTTACAAGTGGTCATTCAAAAATAGCCATAGTTTCAAAAGTAATCGAAATTTAGCCACTTTTCATGTAAAGATAAATCTGGACGAAAACATTGTTCAAAATTCGGAAAATACTCCAGCATAATATATTGGAATTCCAGTATAATATACTAGTCCAGCATAATATGCTGGAAGTTCATACACAGGTGCTCCAATCTCCAGTATATTATGCTGGACTGGTCCCTGTTGCAGCAAAATAATGACTATGTTTTAATGACTTTGCAAACACTGCTATTTTTGAATGACTAGTCCAAAAATTGGCCAGCCCATGCTATTTTTTCACTATGAATAGAAACACCCCCCCCCCCCAAAAAAAAAAAAACCTTTTTGTTTTTGTTTTTTTTCCTTGGTTTTTCAATCTTGCCGGCTTCTTTGTTATTTTCTTTTCAATGAAATACCATTTTAGGGGATTTCAATCATTAATAACATCTTTGTTCGTAAATAAAGTTTTATTTGTACCTTAAATTCTATAATAAAATAAGTACATTGAAGAAAAGTTCAATTTGAAAAAATAAAAAGAAGAGATGCGCGTGTGTGTATACATATATATCCTCAACTTAGTATTTATAGTATTTTTCTTGTTATAAAGAAAAGAAAGATAATATTTTTTATAAGAAATTGTTAAAATCATAAAGCATGTAATAATTCCAATCTGTTTACTAAAACATGTACATAATATTACAATCTACATGTTTCGTTGTGACTACAAATGGCGAACAAAACTTTAAAGACACCAAAACGTCTAGTAGTTCTCTACTTTAAAGGAACCTGACAAATTGGATCAGAGTGGACAAAGATATATCAAAACTTGGTAACGACTCTATGATGACAAACAACACTATGGAAAATTAGCCCTTAGGGCGATTCCTAGAATCAGGAATCAGTACTGTACGTATCAGGCACACTAAAACATCCATAAATAATTTACACAAGAATGTACTGGGACACAAGCCCCGCTAAAGAATTGAAAAGGGAAAGAAAAAAAGGCACTCTACATTTCTATTTACATCCATCGAACTGTGACCAAATCTTGTAGTAAACCTTCACCTTTTTACGCGTTGCTCCAACTGTATCTTTCACATTTTCTGTCAACTCTTGTGGTGTCATCATCGTTCATCTCATCTACAAACGGGACAGAGCACTTTCTGCTGGCCCCTCCACCAAACGAGTTAACCACCACATATTATAGAGGAGATAATACCCGAGCACTCCGGGTTCCCAAACAGGCCAAAAATGAGTTAGAATTCAATCTTTCTGGTTACCGATCTCTGGCATATGAAACAGCAAAGTCTTTGATCATCTGCTTCAAATGCTGCACAACAAGTTGAAGCATTCAGAAATTGTATAGAAAAAGAACTACTACGTACTAGGGATCATAGGGAAATGAAGCAATAAGGTTCAAAGTGATGGTCCGATAAGTACCTTCAGTTCCTCATGAAGCACAATAAATATTTTCTTCAGTCTTTTATGTCTCTGCATTGTTTAAATTGTAAAACCAATGAGTCAGACATGAAGAAGTAAAGTGATATATATCACCCTAAGGCACATGGGTAAGTGGACAGATACATCTAATAAACCAGCTCAAGGAGTCAAATGAAAAAGTAAAGGGTTATCCAAGTAAAACAGGACTATGGAGAAAGTGTCTCTCCAGAGGGCATTGAAACTATTTCGGCCATTAGGCAATCTCATCCAGAAATAGCCTGCGGAAAGGAACTTAATACTTGCATCCAAAAGCATTGAGAAAAATGCAGGAGATTTTTTTTGAACTAGTGAACTAGAGCTGGCATCACCATTAGTCTAGAAACATAATAGACATCAACATTAAAAATGTTGGAGTATAATCTCCAACTGCTTATCCATGACCACAAAACACATTGAGAGGAGGAAACTTACTGGTCCACATTTGCGATACGAATCTTTTAACTGTCCCAACATGTCATAGAATCTTTGCTTGTCTCTTCCTCTAGATACCTCAAGCTCCTTGCCGAGTGTCATGAACTCATTCCTAAAGAGTTGATCCCAATAATTATTAGACTATCTAAAACTGAAAATAAACTGTTTGCAAAAGGTGTTGGTGAAAAAAGTTGAGAAGAAATAATCTCCATTAAACTTTGAAAAATAAGCATAATTCTATTCTTGTGACAAACCTGTAAGACTCCAATGTTTTGTTTATAGAGCAATAACTATCATATTTTTCCCGATACTCCTGCACATATTCTTCATACCTGAAACATAGATAAACTGATATATGAGAAGCATCAAAATAAAGATTTCCAGCAAAAACGATAATAGGAAGTACAAAAGGCATTAATAACTTCAACACAACAGGCTCTACTCTATTTTAATACTTAATGGTTTAGAGAACAAAGGTCTCAAGAATGAAGACGGACTCAATTATCCAACACATTTACTACTTGAACCCTACACGTGTACTCTCTTTTTTCAGTAAAAGGTTTCAAGAAATAAATTTTTCAACAATGAAGACGACTTGAAGTATATCACTTGAAAACTACATTTGTGTACTCTCTTTTATGTATTAATTGAATCTGAGAGGATGCCTGCATGTTTCAACAAGCTCCAAAGTGCTGTCTCCACTACTAAAGTAAATGTAGAAATACTTACTGGGCAAAATTCTCTATTGGTCCCTTCAGCTCTGCTTCCTCCTTTTCATACTTGTAGTACGAACTCATCTCATCAGGAGAAGACTCTCCCATCCTTTGACGACCTTCAGAGCTCACCAGTAAAGAAGCATCCTTATGCCTATCATTTACCTCAGCAACCAAACTGGACTTTTGCCCTTTGTTTTCCTTGGCAGATGCTGGAAGTACACCATGTTTTAGGTCATGTTGCTCTCGTGCACCAGCAGAAACTTTTTTGCGAGCGTCTCCATGGATCTCCTGACCAGTCCCTAATCTCCCTTCTACTTCAATTTGCCGACCATTATGCACTTCCACTGGTTGATTATATTGGGAACCAATATCATTCTGATTAATTCTAGGATGGGGTTGTTGAGGCTGAGGTTGTGAAACCTTTTGGTGAGGTCTTGTAAAATCTTCAGCATGACGTTCAGGTGTCCTCCTCTTAGAAAAGCCATTTGGAGCCCCAGAAGGCACAGCGCTGGACTGGAGAGGAGATGATCTTCTAAACTCTGCTACATTCTTCTCTGTAGTTCTTCCTTTAGTTGACTCAAAATTCCAATAATCTGAACTTGTTTGTCTATTCTCTCCTTTAAAAGAACTTTTCCTCTCAAACTGCTTGTTTAACCCAGCTGTTTCCTGTGGCGGAGGCTCCCGAAGTTCTCCTAACTCCAAGTCTGAAAGCTCTCTTTGAAGCATGTGCCCACGTCCATTCATGAAAGATGATTTCGCTGTAGTACACATATTATCCTTTGGAGAATTTCGTGGCAGCGGGCTGTCATACTTACTGAGGTTCAAATCGACTGATGTTCTTTGCTGGTCCCCAACACCATCTTTTGGCATTTTTCTTTCCCTTTTATCACTAACAAAGTCGTATTCATCTTGTGATTCTCTACTAACCTTGTCTCTCTGTGAGGGGAGCCCTTCATTCATTTGAAAGCTTCTTTCAGTGTACTTAGTGGTATGCCCTGAGCTTTCACCTTGTTTTATTGCCCTCTCAGAACCAGTAGGAGCTTTGCCCCTGGCAGTGAAATCAACAGATCTCCGGTCTGGCTGCAAAAGTTCAGAAGCAGACTTCCTGGAAGTTCTATCCATCTGCTGCATATTAAGGCCCTTATAAGGCCCTTCTGAAGGCTTATCAGGAGATAAGTGTGAACCCTCTACAAAATTAGAGTTCCTATGACCAGAACTTTGATGCTGAATAACATTCTGAGTTTTTACTCTCTTATTCTTGTCAGCTTTATCAACTAAACGTTTTTCATCACGCACTCGTTTAGATTTACTTTTCCTACCCCCAGATGGCTCATGCTTGAAGCTATCCTTGTCGACACTTGCAATTTCACTATGATGTTTTTGGTAACTAACAATTTGTGCTTCATGATGAAGCTCACCCATTTGGACCTGACTTAGTTTATCCTCATGCCTATCAGACGATAAAGGTCTGACTTCTTCTACAGGTTTTTCATCATCTCTCATAGGACCTGAGCCAGGAATAACAGCCATTTCAGCTACTTGGTCGCCGTGAGGCAAGTCCTTCTCAATTTCCACAATATCCGTAACATTAAGATCGTCCCTCTCACCTACCTTAAATTGACCTGGCTCAAAATCCAAAGTTCCGCATTGAACCTGTTCAGAAGCTCGCAGTTTATGATTAGTCTCTTGGTCATCATCGCTCATGATATCAACATCCTCATCAGATGCCTCCTTACTATTAGAAGAAGCATCACTTTCACTGTCACTGCTACTCCCACTGGCTACACTTTTACTTGGGCTTCTGCTTCTACTCTGACTTCCACTATCGCTTCCACTGTCGCTGCTCTCACTTTCACTATCACTATCACTAGAGCTAGAGCTATTAGCCAGCCCTACACTTCGATCAGGTGAATGATGGAGGATATCAATTTTTTCCATTGCATCAGATGCTTCTTGAGGTTTAGAATCACTCACTGCCCCCTCTTCCAACTCACTGCTATCAGTTTTTAAAGGTAAGACCGGTTCTGGAGCAGGTAGTTGGTCAAATTTATCAGGGGCAGATAATGGCTGACAATGATCTTCAGGAGAACTGTTAAGAGCAGAAAACATCAGGGTAAGGGGACTTTCAATTAAACATGGAATCAAGCATTTCAATCAAAGAATAAATCTTTTCAGAAGAATGATTTTCCTATCAAAGGCATAGTAGAGCTAGTAGTCTGGTCCTCAGCAGCACTAAGATAGAGGAGATATGTTAGAACGAGAAGTTAAATTGATGTCTGCAATACCTATAATAATCAAAAAGGTGATACTGGAAACGTATTAAAGAGCTCAATCAACTGACTAACACAAAAGCGATTGGGTTACAAACCAAAACCATAGAAAATACATCCTGACCAATGTCCGCTTGTGTGCACATAGATGCATGAATTCTTTTTTAACTGAGGAAAAGATCACATGTGCGTGGATCTTTTTACTGTGGAAGGTGTTCTGCTCTCAAGGAAAATAGTTCATGACCACATTACAGAGGATCATCAAATGAAACATGAATAGGAAATGAAAATAATCTCTCGATCAGAAAATAATCATCCAACCTCTCCACCCCCCCAAGGAATTTGGCCAAAAACAAATACATACAGATATGATCCTTGTACGTTAGTGTCAAAACATACTACCTCCATTCCAGTTTATGTGAACTTATTTCCCTTTTGGTCCATTTCAAAAAGAATGACTCCTTTCTCAATTTAGAAACAATTTAGCTTAAACTTCCAATTCTACCCATAATGAGAAGCTTTTATAACCACACAAATACTCTGAACTCTTTTTTGACTTGTTTAGGACCACAAATTCCAAAAGTCTTCATTTTTTCTTAAACTTCGTGTCCAGTCAAATAGGTTAGCATAAATTGGAACAGAGGGAGTATAAATTAGCATCCCAAAGAAGGGAAAAATTATTAAGCACATTTTAGCCTTTGTAATGTAAAAAAAGTGCATATGTTCCTTGATTGTTTCAGCTCAAAATGGATGTAAAATGCCAAGGTCTATTTGTTTAATATCATTTTCACAAACATAATCCAAGTTTATCCCTGGTAGAAAGTTCCCGTGCTCCTACAGGTACACTTACCGAGACTTTAGTTTCAAATACTATTTTAATTTCAAATAGAAGAGACAAAACGAAAGAACAAAGAGCCCGAAAATTTTTTGTACCTTCCACTTTCAGGGGCAGGTTTCGGGAAGCTTTCTATATCCACTCCTGGTTTCAAGAAGTATCTTCCTGGAGCTTGATATATAGCAATCTACCACCAGAAATTCATGTGTAAAATATTACTACTACTGTGGTAAGAATATTATCACTTATCTTTTCTTCTTTCAGCAGAACTACTGCAATTTCATCTACCATTTACCTTTTTTATAATGGGCTCAATTTGCTTGGCTGAGTTCGGGAATGTGTCTCCAACAGCTTTCTCCAGTGCCTAAAACCCAGAAGATATTTTAAGGGAAGAAAAACAAGAAGCTGATGCAGTAAAGAGATGTACTTAAGAATGTTTAACAAGTATTCCATGTCAACCAAAAAAAAACAATAAACCAAAGGAAACTGGACATCTTTGCTTTAAACTTACACTCTGCCTCCTACAACACAATGCTAAATTAACAAAGGTCCAATTTAGTTCACATGCTTACCTTAAGACTCATCCCCTTGGACTGGTTCTCCATAAGTAGAGAAATCAACATGCTACGCAGGTCGGTAGACGTAGCGCCTGCATGCCTTTTACGCCCTACTTTATCATGTGAAGAATTTTTGGTCACCTTGCTAGGAATTTCTTTGTCAGAGCTAGTAGTCTTAGTCATGGTTTGAGCTGGTATCACATCATCCACAGCAATTTGGCCCTTCAAAAGATTGGCATTGTCAAATGGAGATGCTGGAGCACCAGATAGTTCAGGGGGAGAAGACAAAGGTGAAGCAGAAGCCTTTCCCTTTGAATGAGTTGTTGCAGAGGAGCCAGATTTGTAAGCAGATCCGTAAGCCCCCCCTGCAATTCATTAAGTTCAATGAAAAGATAAGAAACATAACACCATCAAAACAGTGAAATTATATTCAAGACATCCCTCCTTTCCAACACCTGGACATGAAATATACTGACTGGACTACAAGCAGAAAACATCTAATAAGAATCCTCTAAACTTCAGCTCCCAAATTACCTGGAGGTGGTTCTGCCTTTCGCTTTTTGAAAGGAGGCTCTTTCTTTTGCTTGAAACCCATCCTCCATGGATTGGCTGAAGAGACAAAGAGTTAGATTTACATCAAACTGCAATATCAGAAATTAAACATATACCATCATTATAGATCATTCATCTAGAGAATACTAATGTTTTTTTTTTTTGATGAAGTAAGATCATCTAGAGAATACTAATGTTCTCCATAGTATATATGTTTAATAAACAAAAGAGACACTCCAGAAAATCAAGCTTACACATCATCATCCTGAAGATCAAGCTTACACATCATCTGCTTAACTATAGCGTTAGCGACTGCTGTTTCATAAGTTACTAAAATTCATTCTTCTTATAAGCCATTGTTTCACTATTGAGTTAGCTATTGCGTTTAAGATACTGTTTGATAAGGTACTACAATTCATCCTTTACACCTTTAACAGATGCAATAAGGTTCTTTTTTCTCAAAGCATCTAACTGCCAGTAGATTTGCTGCCACAAAATGCTATGAAAATTGGTTTTAGTAATATTGCTATTCTTGACCTTCTTTAACAGCCCAGAAATGAGAGATACCTATATTGGATAGCAATATAAGTGTCCCAAGACTCCGTAACTTTGTAGAAACCTATCTCGTTACCACACAACAACAGTATCTGAATCCATGTAAACCAAACGCATACATCAAAAAGAAGTTTTATGCTATAGCTCCAAATAACGAGCAGCACAAGATACTAGGATAGCATGAGCACTGAACACCAAGAATGATAGCCGATGCGCCACAGCGCCACTAATAGAATCTTCATTTTTTTTTCTCAATATTTCATTCATTGATTATACCAAGTTGGTGTGAAAATTAAATATAAAGCAAACTCAACAATGGTTCTCGAACAAGCTAATCCGATGATCTAACCACAGATCCCACCAGAGGCAAAGCCAAGATTTCAATCTTATGGGTTCTGAATTTTAGAACAACGATTTCAAGTGTTAGTGATTGGGTTCTAAATTAAATATTTGTACATATTTAATGAATTCTAAATAACAAATACACTGTTTGAACAAAAGCTACTGGGTTCGGCCGAACCCGTTGTTCGGCTTGTGCCTCCGCCCTTGGATCCCACAAGTATTCTTTCCCTACACCAACAAATGCATTAAATAGAAAAGATCTCCTTATACTACTAATATCTCTTTTTTTGAGAAGATAAACTACTAATATCTCTGTCATAACTACGGATCAATCTCCTACTCCTTTCATTCCATGTAAAGCCAAATATACATAATGACCACCAGATACTTCATAGTCGATCACACCAAATTTTTTTCTTTTGGCTCATTAAATAGAAAGTCAAAATGGGATATCAGAAGCATCCCTCTCTCGTGTACCTTTAAGTTGATAATGCACCCAGCCCAACAAATATTCTGAGGGTTTTGCATTACTAGGTAGTGTTATCCTCAAATGAATACCAGAAGCATTTCTACCTCCAACAACCATCAAGTTTATAATCCTTTCAACATGCAGAAGGAATCATCAACTAGGAGCAATCAACCAGGACTTTTTTTTTGAGAAAGTAAAATGTTATTACATTGGCATCAGAGGATGCGAAAAATGTACAAGAAAATGATTGAACCATATGTGAAACTTAAGGGCAATCTAGCTGACTATAACCAAGGTAAATTAGAAAAGCGATTATCAAATGCTTAATTTCAATGTTCATGACGATGCGTACCTTCAGCTGCAGCCATTGCCTTCACCTGACTCTTCATGGATGGATTGCCATGATCCAAAACAATGGCTCTGTTTTAGAGATGCAAAAATATCAATATACAAGACAGAGTGAGAAAATGAAATACCAGCTAAGGTACAAACAACAGAGAATCTTTTATTTATTTAACTAGAATGAAACTTCTCCAAAGCATCGGAAAAGCCTTAAACATTTTTCCTCAGCATTGCATCATCAGAAACAATATAGCCAAAGGCTTGCTTGAGGCACGCATAAGCCCTCAAGCTAGGTGCAACACAGGCTAAGCAATTCACCTCACTTAGACCACGCTTTAGATCATGTACCAAGGTGCTAAGATGTACATTTGATCAACCATAGGCTTTCTCAAGCTAATTTCTTTCAACAAAAGAAAAATCTGAGTGTGGTTTAGTGATATGAATGTTACTCCAACTATAGTGGTCATCTATTGGTTTATCAATCATACTTTTCTGTTGACTAGTTATTAGCAAGTTATTTAGCAAAATTTGAGACAGGATCTTTCTCTCTCATCAAAAATAAATTCTAACTGCAAAATGCTTAATATTTTAAGAGAAAGACTTATTTTTGTAAGCCTATAATTTTTTCTTTGATACCATAAGCTTTTAAATTATGTTGTGGACAAAACAAGAGATGGAGGATTCGCATATGGTGGACAAAGCAGAGATGCTTTGAAGACAAATCTAGTAACATCCAAAAGATGAAGATGAAGTGTTTAATTCTTATATACTTTTGGTGTAAAGGAAATTTTTTGAAAGATCATGAATCTATGTTTGATGTTTTAGAATCCTTGTAAGAAGAAAAAGGATTAGGAGTTATTTTTTCCTGCATTCCACATTGTAATTATGGGTGACTTCACAGCTTTTGTGTAGTCTATATTTTAATATATGCAAATATGTTACCTTCTGTCCTTCTCAACCAAAAAAAAAAAGAAGCCTTTAAATTAGTCTTCTACTTAATCAATACATCCCAACTCGTGATTAAGGAAGTGAGCTGCTGCATCTTAAAGACAATTAAACATTGATAACAGTGGTACCACTAGCTCAACACAGTATCACAGAACTTCAGCCTAACTAGATAGAGTCGAATAAAGAGCAGCATAGTCGAATAAAGAGCATGTAAAATGAGTGGACGAAACGATTATCCTGTGAAACTCACTAAATGAGCTTAAAGTGACCTTGCCTAGACACTCACTCCAAGAGAGAGAGCACATCAACCCACTTAGACATTAAAGCATACAAGAAAACAGGTCACGAAAGCCACATAATTATATATGAGCTTGATTGTACAAGAATTAAGCAGTAGCTGTGGTAGACATCTCACCTTGAAGCCTAAAAGTGCAAAACTCAATCCTCATTAAGCCCATAATCATACCCTTCCCCCTTCCCAAACAATTAAAAAGCACTCAACTTTATATATTTGCATATCATTAAGTTGAGCACTATCATGTAGAGAAATCTAATATATCTAGCTACAACGATCAACCATTTCATGTCATTTTAGAGTTGGACAATAAATCCTAATCCAAAAAAAAAGTTTGACAATAAACATACTTGCGTGATTTAAGCTTCTTCTCAGCTTCTTCTGACCGCATTTTAACATGGTTTTTAAATGATTCATCCAGAACGCGCTGTACATTCAACTTTCGCCAAGCACCACCTGACTCAACAAGCAAACCATTTCCATCTTCACCACTTCGACGTTCTTCATATATATCACATAGATCTCCAGGTTCCCGCGACCATGTGAATCTGAAGTCTTTACTACCAACATTAATGACCTGATACAATGTGGGCAAATCACATCCAATTATACTCAACTAAAGTAACATTATTGCCAAGCATGAGTTCAAGATCAAGTCAAAGGATGTCAGAAGTACTTTCTTTTATAAAAGTGAAAGAGGTCATAAGTTCTTAACAAGGCACTCATACAGTAATTCAATAAGGAGCACAACCAAACACCTCAAAGCAACTAATACAAAAGTGTATATTAGAAAAGGAACAAACAGAAGTGACGTTCAGTGGCATTTCAGATGCAAGTCAGGATATATAATTATGGCAGTGTAGTATAATATCTAGGAAACACAATCACTAAAATGTAACTGCCAGTCTTATCATAGGATCACTCTATGAATAGGCCAATTCTCTGTGACCTTCCACCGTTCACAACATCCCTTGCTTCTCACAGGAATGGCTCCTCGGTTGAGTTTTTAAAGAACAAAGACATAATTACAATTTAGAAGGATAGATAACAAAAACACTAGAAGAGTCAAGGAGTAAGTAGGTTGAAATGGACCCCTTAAGAAGCACATCTCCCCATTTCAAAGGCCTTTAAATTCATATTACCCAAAAATAGGGTATTCTGTTTCTTCATTTTCCTATTCTGCTATGGAGAAAATCTAATAAAGAAAACAGGCAAACAAGGTATGGAGTGATACATTTGGTAAGTGCATAGCTTTCGAACGAAAGGTAACTTGCGAACCGCAGTGGCGCAGCCATAAGGGGATTACCAAAAAAATAGAATGTCATAGTTGGGATTAAAACTTGTAAGTTAAAGCAACTTTTGAACCCCCTTTACCACTACACTAGAATTTCCCTTTTTGTCTAGGGGATTCAACTGTTTATATATAACCTAAAGATTTGATTTTTACCTATTTACCTAATATAAATATTCGATGAAGGGGATATAATTGAACCCCTTCCCCTCTTACAAGCTCCACCCTTGATACAAAGTACTATTGTTACGGGTAAGTAGGAATCTTGAAAATAGACTTAAATACCAGTCGCTAGAGGTCAAACATGCTACAAGCTTTTTTGCTGCACACCAGCAGTACAGTGTTTATGTTCCATGTTTATGTAACATAAGAGTCAATGTTTAAGTATAATAGCCCATCGCAAAGTTTAAGCTGAAAATCAACAAAATTTAGCAGTCTCTCATATTCTCCACTGCACTATAAGTATCCAGTTAAGCACAATATGTTCAACTAATCCAACTTAAATAAAACCTAAAATCGAAAGGTAAACCATCAAATAGCAAATAAATTTGTTGCACGCAGATCTGTAAAACAAAAGTGAACAAGAAAACTCACATTTCCGGAGGAATTATTGGCATTTGTATCAAATTTGATCCTAGCTGTACTACCTTCCGCTTCTACTCGCTTGATCTCTTCCACTAAGTCTGGCGCCAGCCGAATTATCATTGCAAAATTCAAAGGGTTCCCAGTAACGAGACTAAAAGTCTCCTCCGCTCCATTAGAGGAAGTGGGACCCGTCGCGCTGTTGCTGTTGCTGTTGCGGTTGCGAGGTGCGGCAGCTCCACCGCCGCCCAGTGACAGGCGACCGCCAGTCGCGGCGGTTGACCTGTTGAGAGGCGGCGATTGGAACGTGGACTGGATGTTGCGCTTCCCAACGCCACCTCCACGGCCGCCGCCGCCACGGCCAAGCTTCCCGGAGCCTCCGTACATTACGTTTGGAATGACGCGAAAATTGATTGACAAAAGGGGAATCGGATCTTGAGATACCGAATACCAGCGATATTTGGGGGAGCCGACGACGATTTCACAAATTTGGGTTTTGGGATTTTAGTTTTAATTTGGGCCCACAATTCTTACTCTAATTTTACTTTTAGATAAAATCGATAACTCGTGCAAATTGAGAACTGTACAGGGAAAAACTGATTTTCTTTCTAAGTGGCGTTTGGACATAAGAATTGTAAATTTTCGGGAAAAAATGAATTTTTTATCGAGGGAAATAGTTTTTCAAAATTAGAGTTGTGCTTGGATATAAATATAATTTTGGGTTATTTTTAAAGTTTTTCAAACTTTTAAAAAATTCTAAAATTCATCTTCAAAAAAATTTAATGTGACAAAACTCCGATTTCAGAAAAAGTAAAATTTTATAATTTTTTCTGTTTTCGGCTCTAAAATAAATTTATCATTGATAGGTAAAGACCAAGGAAAACTGAGGAGGCTAGTGAAATTTAAACGTAAAATTAGTATAAATTGTAAAAGGTGTCCACATATTAATATAAAATTATATAGTAATTTTGCTTTTCGTTGTATATTTGTTGTCGTATATTTATCGTTAATAAATCTGCTTTTATTTATTGTGCTATTGATCAAGTTCTGCCGTGAAATTGTTTGATTCCACATGTCAAAATTCTATCAAAATATTATTCAAATTTAACCCTCAAAATAATATTACAAGTAAGAATTGCTCTGAAATTAGATCTTTAATAGGGGCTAGTGGCAAAAACCTGGAGCCAATTACTCAAATGGTCACTCAACTATCCCAAATTATCACTTAAAGTCATTTTATTTTTGTTTATAACAACAAAGTCACTGAACTATGCATATTGCACTCAGAAGGCCACTCAATTAGATTTTACAATTTTTGAATTGCCAAATACCTATTTTACCCTCTAAATTATGAATATTTATCTTCTTCTTTTTTTTTTAACTTTTTAATATTATAATTTTTCTTTTTTAATTTATACTATGGACTTACCTAAAGAATCAACAAATATTATTTATAAATTAAAAAAATAAAAAGTATGTAAGCATCTATAATGCTGGAATAGCAAAATAATGAGCATAAGAACTAAATTAATTAGAATAATTTGTTTGTAATAATAATTATAATATTAACAATAAAAATTCAAAAATTTATTTATACAATTCAGAATAAAAGAAAATAAAGGTTGTAAAATATATATTCCATACATGTAAAAAATAATTATTTAAATAAAATTATTTTATAATATACATTATATATTCTTGAAAATTATGCTCAATTATATTATATATATTCCATGCACAACTTAACATAGCATATTTTACCCTATACAAATAGTCCCCTTACTTTCCGCTGACATAACTTTGTGTCGTCGGAAAGTTGATAGAAACATAATTATATAATTGAACATAATTTTCAAGAATATATAATGTATATTATAAAATACCCTTATCTAAATAATTATTTTTATATTACGTGCAAGGAATATATATTTTATTTTCTTTCATTCTGAATTGTGTAAATAAATTTTTAAACTTTTGTTGTTAATACTAAAATTATTATTACTAACAAATTATTCTAATTAATTTTTTTACTAGCTCATTATTTTATTATTCCAGCATTATATATACTTAAATACTTTTTATTTTTTTAATTTATAAATAATATTTATTTATTCTATAGGTAAGTCCATATTATAAATTAAAAAGGGAAAATCATAATGTTAAAAAGTTTAAAAAATAAAAAGAAGATAAATGTTACTATAATTTAGAGGGTAAAATAGGTATTTGGCAATCTAAAATTTGAAAAATCTTGTTGATGACCTTATGAGTTCAATAAATATAGTTCAGTGACTTTGTTGTTACAAAAACGAAAGTAAAGGGACTTTAGGAGATAATATTGCATAGTTGAGTGACCATTTGAATGGACTCCAAAAACGTGACTTTGTCCTTACGAATAAACTTATACTTAAGGTCTGGTATACCAAAATGTCTAATAAATGACATAATATATTTGTCAATTCGGAATAATATATGAGTAAATTTAACTCGTACATGACTTTGTCTTTTACTTTTAAGATTATGTTTTTTCTTAAAATTATGGTGTAATTGACAATTTTGATCGAATTTCTCCACAATCCAAGAGGATTATGATAAATTGTAAGGGACGAGTTCGTCACAATCATTAACTAATGCAATCAACAGAGCAATGCAGCGACCAATCAGTTGTCAGATAATAAGTAGTGAAACTATATAATATACTCTAGCATGGCATCATAAAAGTCTATTTATCGTATGCATCATCTAATGTTTATATTAAATTATGTAGCTTAATTTTAATAGTTTAAAACTAAAATATCACTCAATTATTCGTGAATGAACAAAGAAGAGTTTGTATTTCATTAACAAATTTAAAGTAGACATCAAGCTTTGTTTACTTACTGCGTAATCTTTTTTAATATAATTAATCACAAGGTTAACTCGAAACAAATGATAATTAACTTATAAATTTAAATGTCCTAAAATATCCTGAATCTAATGAAGGATATCCATCTTCTCGGCCCAGGAAGCATTCCATCTTTTGCATTCATCGTTGAGGAATTTTCATAAAGTATTATAGTTTAAATGCTAATAATCGTAGTTTGCTGTAATTATTATTCAATTGTTATTAATTTATACCACTTATAGTCAAACGCACTACGAATATAACTCGTGTCTACTGTATTCGTTCTCTCAACGAATATAACCTGTATCAACTGTATTTGTTTGCGCAATTGTATATATTCGCGCAACGAATACAATATGTATCAATTATAACCAAGGCAAAATATAAGGATGTATACAAAGGATACAACTTGTATCGACTGTATACATCGGTCTATATAAAGGACATAACTTGTATCGACTATAATTTTTCGACGAATACAACCAAGGCGAAATACAAAAATACAGGGAAAAAAATGTTGTATCACTTGTATTTGAACTCACAACAAATATAGCATGTGTCAATTGTATTCGTTCGTGCAACGAATACAACATGTATCAAATGTATTCGTTTGCGCACTCATATTTATTCGGGCAACGAATACAATATATATCAATTGTAATCAAGGCGAAATATAAGGGTGTATACAAAGGATACGCCTTGTATCGATTGTATACAGGGGTGTATACAAAGGATTTAACATGTATCGACTTCGACTATATTCGTTCACGCAACGAATACAACTAAGGCGAAATAGAAAAAATACAAAAAACAAATTGCTCTTGTTGAGAGCCGAACTCAAGACCTCTGCTAATTAAGCAATCGCTAACCAACTGAGCTACGAGAGTTTATTACTTTCTTGTTTTAACTCAAAAGAATTAATCTATTGTTTCATGAATTTGCTACAAAATTCAAATGTAGCGACAAATGGTAAATTTGTTGAAAGTACAACTACGATAAATACAATATAAATATTTGATGTGTTGCGTAATTTTTCGTTCATCCACTAGGAAATATTAAATAGCACTAAAATGTGTCATATACGAGCCTTGTCAGCAGGGGTGAGCTTTGGTCGATTCATATGACTTTCGAAAAGTTAAATCTTATTTTTGATATTTCATTTGGTGTACCGAAATAAACTTAGGATTTTTTTTATCATCTTTTAAATAAATTTTATCTTAACTTGAAACAATTAATAAATATTTTAATTACAAATTTAAACTTTTGCCAACTCATCTGAGTATAACATGAATTTTATGATTTATTGTACTTTTTAATAATTATCTTATACTAATGGATAGAAAACAAAGCTAGTAAATGTGATGACCCAAAGCGTCATTTTATTAATTAAGACATCATTCCGGACTCATTAGACTTACAAAAATTAATTTTGGTTATTTCGATTTGCGTGCGCAGTCCGGGCATGAGTCCAGAAAGCTTTTATGTGCACAAATAAACGAAATAATAATTTTTGAGAGTTAAATTTGATTTTTAGTTGACTTTGATCAATATTTTTAGTAACTGTATTCCGACGGATCCCGGGGGGTACGTAATAAAGTATGGGACTCGGGCATATGCCCCAAAATTGAATTCCAAGGTCCCTAACCCGAGAAATGAATCTTTGATGAAAATTGTTAAACTAAAATTTAAAGGAACTAAAGAAATGAATTAATGTTTGAACTCGTTGGTATCAGACTCGTATTTTGATTCTGGTGCCCGGTACAGATTTGTTATAATATTTAGGTCCTATCTGAGAATTTTGGTGAAAATAGGAGTTTATTTGACGTGATTCGGACATTCGGTTGAGAAAATAGTAAATTTGAAATGTTCTTGAGGAATTATGAGTTTTGATGCTAAATCTGTAGTTTTAGATGCTATTGTGATGATTTGATCGCACGAACAAGTCCATATGATATTTTTAGACTTACGTGCATGTTTGATTTGGAGCTCCGAAGGCTTGGGTGAGTTTTGGATAGGTTATAGAGTGTTTCAGACTTATAAAACATCCACTGAGTCAAGGAATCCAAATACAAAATAGATTGGGATGTCAAATAGATCACCAAAAACTGAGTCTACGCTCTGTAAAAAGACAAGTTCAGGTATTGTCCTAAAAAAATAACATTACGTGAAACTGAAATATAATAAAGGTTGTAATTTCATACAAGCGATCAAAAAAATTAGCAAGCAAGGATATATATAACTGACTGAAGAGTTAAAGAATTTTGTTATGCAGGTAATATATAATTTGCTCAATCAAGAAATTATAATTTACTTTTTTCATTGTTTCTACCACACCTCTTTGAGTTTTAGCTATTCTTTTCTTAACTACATCAATTTCATAAGTCTAATGGGAAATGAATTAGAAAACGAAAATTTATTTAACTATAAAACTCATTGTAGAAATCGTACCCTCAGCCTATCAAAGTTCCGGCAGTGTCAGTAGGATCACTGAATTAGAGCATTAGATATTATTTTTAATTGTTAGTTGGAGCAAAGAAATTATGAACCTGCCTAATTTGAAAAACTTTTCAAGAAGTCAGAAGAGCATACAGAAGTAGTACCAGGTAGAATTTTATCCCAGCTAAGCATCTCCTGCAAAATTTTCCCACACTTCTTCGTATCCCTAAGATACACATGCTCAGCGGCCTCTTTTATCATGTCATCCCACTTTCTATCATCCATGTTGAAGAATTGATCAGACACCATTCTTATTTTCACTGAATTCGTTGTTTCATACAAATCTTCAATCTCTTCATCGGTGGAGTGAGCATTGTAATTCTGGTAAACGATTCTAAACTATTTTCTTTCGATTACCCATTATTTTTTATCACTTTTCAATCAAAAATCAAGGGTTTGGGTAGAATTAGGGCATTTTGCATAATTGGAATTTAGATCTCGAATTGGGGTCGGATTTTAAAACTAACTACATATTCGGGCTTGGGGGTGAATGGGTAAACGGAATTTGGTCTGAACCCCGAGTTTGGACCAAGCGGACCCGGGGTCGGTTTTTAACTTTTTGTGGAGAAAACTTAGGAAAACCATGATTATGCATTAAAGTTAATTCCTTTAGCAATAATTAATGATATTGAACTAATTATGATTAGATTCGAGTGAGTTGGAGGTGAATTCTAAAGGAAAAATTGTACTTGAGCAGTAAATGGCCTGCGAATTGAGGTAAATGTTTGGTCTAACTTTGACTTGAGGGATTAGGAACCCCCGACTTAAATGCTATGTGAATATGCATGTGTGTGGCGTATAGGTGATGTGACGAGTACCTATGCGCCACCAAATTATATGTTTTACATGTTCCCTTTCCTGTTTCCAATTTATTGTATTCCTGTCTTAATTATTTCATGATTATTGATGCTTCCATGTCTACTTTTTTTTGTCCGCTTGTTTTGTTAAATATTGTTTCACTTATTTGAAAGTATTAATTGTTCCTTAGCTTCATTATGGTACATTAATGGTTAAGCTGGTTGTCAGTGTTTCATGATACATTCCGGCTGGTTTCGATGTGTAGTAATAATTGGTGAAGTTTCATAATTGTACAGCTTTCCGTTTACATTAGTCGAGATACAAATATTGTGACGGATTTTGATCTAAATTGTGAAACACTTATTATAAATGGTGAAATGTGATTGTCTGATGGGAGCGGGTTTCACGCCGCAACAAGGAGTAATAAGGGTGATATATATATATATATATATATATATATATATATATATATATA